>VDFB02317818.1:0-18839 GCA_007258455.2 Sequoia sempervirens | reverse complement strand
GTGTTTTTCGTTTTAGTTTTTATGTTTCAAAGTGTGTAGGTGAATAATTTTTTACTGTCTTAAATATTCGAAGTTGGAAATCAGGTTTGGATCAATTGGGCTGTTAAAGTTAAACTACACTTCTCCGCAGCCGCCATCCCCGCTTGCCTGTTTAAGTATTTCCATTTATTGCTATTATGATTCTAGGACACTTAGTTCTCATTCGTTTTTGGCTATAAGTTTGTTTTTTTATTTGTATGGACTGTTTTTCTGTATATGTTTTGATAATAGGAAAAACAAGTTTTGAATGGACCCGAAACCATTTACAATAGGTTTTGAAAGGACCCGAAACCTTCAGGTTTTAAGGGGACCCAAAACCCACACCAAGAAGAACAAGCTACCTGAAAGATAGGAACATAAACAACCAGCAACACCACAGGAAGACAGCAAGCCAACACCCAGCCAAAAGTCAGCGGGCAACCCAAACAAGAACTAGGAAACTACAAGAGTCTAACACTCATTGGTTTTGATGGGACCAACAACCCACTAGAGATTTGGAACAAAGCTCCATCAACAAAAGCTACAGAGCCATATAAACCACACTTTCTGCCATTATAGGAAGGGTAACTACTAGTATGTAGGGCAACCACAGTTGCCTTCAAAGCCCATCTGTTCTCTCCACCTCTATAGGAGAGAGTCCCAAGCTCAACCATATTATGGTGACTGCAACACTCCTTATCCTTAAAATAGAACTCCATAAAGATGAGCTCTCTTTTCAAGATCTCCACCTCAATAAAAGATGAAGAAAAGAAAACAGCATGAAGGCCAGCCTCAGCTTTCTTGCTGCCACAAAACAGGGCATAATCAACCCCCCAACATTTCTTCCAGGTGTACTCGAAAGCATCCTGCTCCACCTCTATAGGAGAGAAGTCATGACCAGCCACATCCATCTTCCCCTCAATAGAAGATAGGACCACTTCCATAGGAAGGGCTAGAGTGACCCAAAGATGCGTAGAAGGAAACACAATGAACATCACCAAGGATCCAAGAACCACTCCCAGAAGGATAGAAAACAATTCAGGGTTTAGGGAGAGAAGAAAGTCAATCACAAAATGCCAAGGCTTGACCACAAACAAAAGCAAATACTCAATCTCAGAGTGCTTAGGAACAAGCAAACCCCAGGAAGAACAGGGGATCCCGCATAGCGAATAAGTAAAGAGAAGACCTAGCAAGAGAGCACACCAAGCAACCCTGACACGCTGGTCAGGGCCAGAGAGGGGCCAAAACTCCTCACAAACAACCAACAGGAAACACCACCAAACCACCAAGAGGGGAAAATAATGAACCAAAGCAAACTAAGAAAGAGATCCCCCAGGAAGTAGGCACCAAACACACCACGGGCAAGAGTGAGGAGCAACCAAGAAGAAGTAGGAACAAGACCAAGCAAACATGAAGAGACCCCAAGCCCTCCTGCTATGCCTAGTAGGAGCAAAGATTGGCCCAATCTTAAACCACACTTCTTCAAAGGAGAAACCACCGCGAACCCACCAAATGAACGCTACCCACAAAAGATAAAGGTAGGGCAATCTGCACTTAAACCCCACCAAGCACCACCTGCAGGAGGGAGAGCCAAGAAGCCGCACATCACAGGTAGCAGAGAAGGTAGCACCTGGAGGAGACACCACCAAGGGAGGAACCAAGACATCCTCTGCACCCCGCAAAGCGCCAACACTAGCCACAACAGACCTGCTCCAAATAGCGGCTAGAGACGAGACAAGAACAACAGTCACCGTGCACTGAGACCACCAAACCAAGAAGCCTGAGAAAAAGACTTCCCAAGGCACAAACGCCCGCACCATAGGAGGAAGAGAGACCAACGCCCGACCAGAATCATCCGCTTCATCGTCAGACTCATCCCCTCCATCGTCTGCAAATTTTGAATCCCCTCCCTTGCACTTGTTCCCACCGGTACGTATATGTGAAAAAGGGAGAGGATTATTTTATAGTCTTATAAAAAATTCCAAGGCAATGACCTTTTTTTATCACTAATATTAAAATTTTCTTTGTTTGGCTTGGCAAAATTTGGTGAGGTTGGCTGAATCATGTTCTTACCAATGTTCCCCAGTACCAATATTCCACTCTTAGTTCAATTCAAATAGAATGATAAAGTTGCTTCATTAAACACCACAGGGATAATTAATTTGAAAAATAGATAAAATCATAAACATAAGAAATAAAGAAAAATTATTCAATTTCACTTGATGATTTCTTGGAAATATTGTGAACCCTGATAAAATCCATATCAACAATGTATCTATAGTTGAATCCATCCAAGAACCCAAACATCTACAATCCAATGTATCAAGCGGATGCGTAATGATCTGATAAACACGCACAGAGCAGAAACAAACTTACGATCAAGAAGTTCATACCAAAGGTGAGTAGAGGCCGATGCCAATATACTTAAAAGAGCTTATTCCCAACAAAACGAACAAAGAAAACATAAAAGAAAAATGCTAGAGCGAGGACCACTGCCACAGCAACCACCTACAATAGCAACTCAGAAATGGGCATTGTTGATTTGCATCATTTAATAGCGACACAGCATAAACCCAAAGAAAAGATTTGAGAGAGACATACTTGGAGAGGGTGGTAAGGGAGCTCCCAACCATGCCTCCTCATTCTCAACGATTATTATTACTTAGCAGCCCCAAATGCTTAATTCCTATCACTTTTAAATGTAAGTCTAAAACACTGCCTGAGACCAACTTTGCCTAAAGTAAAAATACCCTTGCATGCAAGGTCTCACTGAAAAAGAACAGCAGAGCAAGGTGGCATCGTTTTACTGTTCATCTAAAACACAATTTCATGGCCTCTAAACTCCGATCTGTAAATATCTCTCGGCGTTATATATATTACTGCATAAGATAACAATACTAGTCTAACATATTTAAATAAATAATCTTGCAATAGCACTCTCTATGTATTATGGGGCTGAAAAATCAATCGAGTACCAAATTAATTTAATCAACGTGTTGAATGATTTGTCTTTTCTGTCATTGGCTGTAAAAAGAGGTTTCTAAATTTAGAATCTTCTGGCCCATTCATATGTTAAATCCCTGGATGGCTGGATCTAAGACCCGGGGACAAGGGAAAAGTTCTTATTTTAAGACAACTCTTTTTCAATCAAATAAAATTTCTGTACATCTCCAATTCTTTATCAAAATAAGAAAAAAAAAATGCGATTATTTTGTTTTGATAGCTAACAACTGTTTCATAAAACCAAAGGTTTTATTAAAAAAAATTAAGTGTAAGTATCTCTCCTATGTCAAAGATCTTGCTTGCGATATTTATAAATTATATTTAGTATACTTTTTAATGGTAAAAGACTATATCTTATTTTTCTTCTCCATTTTGGATTGGATTATCTTTCAATGACTATTGTAAGTTTTATGTTTAATATAAAGATTTGTCATTAGTTTGAACTTAACTCAGTTTTATGTGTATATTGTAAGATGTAAAACTGAATTAAAATTAAATTACTTTAACATGCAAGCAAGTCTTTTTATAAAGTGTTTATGATAAGTTTTGAGATAAAAATATATATGTTATTCATTTCGATAACAAATATTTGCACATATTAGATTTGTGATTGTCAAATATGAAGAATTGATCTGAATTTATAGATTTTGCAAATGCAAATGAAGATGAAATAGAGTGGATGAAGATGAAATAACTATTACTAGCACTTGTACCTAAATGAGGTTTAAGGATTACACGGATAGAAAATTATATTTATGTGCATTAAACAATTAATAATAAGTGTTAAATACTGGAATGAAATAAACTTAGGCAAATTTTAATTTTTTCCTTGAAGAAATTAGGTCTTATCTGATTTTGAAATATTTGCATGCAAATGTAAAACATAAAGCAATACAAATGAAAAAGAAAAGTCATCAAATTGACAAAAAAACATGCCAATGGAAATAGAATGTTTCCATCCAATTGGCAAATCAATATATATCTAACTTTTACATGTTAAGTGAGATTTTGGAGGCTTTCACCTAATATTTGGAGGTTTTTACCATTAAACCACAGCTCAAACTTGTTTTAATCTCAAATCTCACACTATATGTAGCCTTATCAGCTAATTAGTCAATTTCCTTGATTTATTGATTTTACCTATTTTACTTATTTATTTTCTTAATCATTTAACTATTTTGATTTTTTATTCTTATTTTGAAGATTTATTGTTCATTTTAAGTAATTAATTCACTGAATGTTTTGATGATTTATTAAATTAATTTGTAGATATTTGAGTTTAAAATGAAAAATTCAAAATTTACGCATAACAAAATTATATAAATTGATTAAATAATGAGAATTATTTAATTAATTTAGTTTAGATTAAGTGAAATGATTTTAATTAATGATGGGTGATTGTTAGTTGTGAGGATAGAGTTAGTGAAATTTAAATGTCTACATTTTTCCCTCTTTGAAATGACATTGCAATTGCAAGAGAAATGTTCTTTCAAAGAAAGTAGATATCAACATGTGATGATGGAAGATGCCCCAAGAATCAAAGATTAAGGATTTATTTATTTGGAAATGTTACTAATGTGGAAAGAATACATCCCAAAAATAATATGAGGATTGCTTGAGATTGGATTTGAAGGATGCTTCAATGCTTGGAGAGGCTTCAAATTTAGGATTGGATAAATTTAGGATTTGATGGATGATAGGATGCCCCTTCAAGATGGTGGGATAGGTTTGAAAAACATGGGTATGCTCTCAAAATGGATGAAATAAAATTAATAAAGGGATGGAAAGGTTCAGACTGGGTTGGGATGTGGAGTTATTAAATGAGATTATTCTAAATTATAGATTATGATGTTAGAAGTGGAAATGAAGGAGTATGGAATCTTTTTGGAGTAACTTGAGTATAGGTAGATACTAAGAATCTATGAAGAGATTCTTATATGTTTGAACAAAAAAATTGATTTGCATATACGCTATGCATCATGATATAATGGGCTATGATGATGATTCATATAGGATTGACTTGAAATAATAAAAAATAAAGACAATAATAAAGATAAACAATATATTATAAAATTCACTCTGATTTTTTTGCTATGCGAAAAAGCACTGAAGACGGCTCAAGAGGGAATGCAAATGAGAGGTGATGGTGTGACAATGGCTCAAAGGCCACCCTAACTAGCAAAACACATCTAAAAGAGGCGAAGGGTGAATGCCGCCATGCCATGGTTTCTCTCAAGAGTCCTACCTCTCCTTGGACCATTACTCTGAGCAACTCGTGGCTTCTTTCCTTATTAAGGGTTGTAGGAACAGACAAAACCCCTTTCATGAGTGTTTAGAATTCTGCAAAACTCAAGTGGTTTTAGATAGATCCTTGCCACTTCCTTCATTGGCCTTTCACAATACTAATCCCTTGCATGTTTTCTCCTTGGGGGATACAGAGGTATTCTTATCGGATGTCCTGACGGACCTACATATAGAGGATGCTTGTTTTGATTCATTGGTTGATGACCTAAGGAATAAATCCCTACTTGTCTGATGCCTCTGCAAGAGACCTCCAATTAAAAAAAAATCTATTGGATGAGGAGGTCTTGGAGTAACATTCCCCTTCTGGACATTGACATCCTGGACTTTGGCTTTTTCCTACTTTTTTCTTGCTTTGTTTCGCCTCTGAGAGTGAATACACCTTTGTTAAGTAACAGGGCCCTTAGTTTTATGGTCAATCCTACCTCTATTTGATAGATTGGTCACCTTTCTTTGCTTTGTTTATAGAAAATGACACGATGGTCCTAATGTGGATCAAGTTGTATAATCTCCCTTTAATTATGTGGGAGACTAATTTCATCAAGAATATGATCAAGCAAGTTGATACTTTCATGAAGTTGGATGTCAGTGCCCCCCCATCACAATTTACAAAGGTTTACACCATCATTGACATCTCCAAACCTATGCACTCATAACATGGACCTAGTTCCTCAATTATGAAGGTCTCCCCTTTAAATGTTAAATAACTGCAATAGAATTAGGCACGAGATTGTAGGTTGCACTTCTCTAAAGACTACCACCTCTCGTACTTTATGTCTCAAGAAATGGGTCAAGAAATCAAGGCTCCCAAATGTGGAACCTATGTCTACTCCTGAGGCCCCAATTTTGGGCTCCTCTAAATTGGATAAATCCTCCCTCTCACCCACTAGTGACCTCAAGGAGGTGTCATCTCCCCAACCCATTGTGGACCCCCCTCTTAATTGAGGTGACTAGAAATGAATTTGATTTTGAAGGCTCTATATTCCTTCATGGATGATTTGGATGAAGACTACTCTAATTTTTTGGATCTTGAAAAACTAGTGGTCCCAATTAAAAACCACTCCCTTGCTCAATCTATGAGGGCCATCCCCAAACCAAACTTCCCTGCCAAAGGAGAAAAGGGGTGTAAACCTGAGGCTGAGAAGCTCTAGATCGAAGGCAGAGATGTGGTTGATGAAGGAATGCAGTGGAAAATGGATGCCCTCCTCACTAGAAGTATGAGGAAGGGGAAGGCCAAAAAGGTCACATGAGTTTTTCTCTTTGGGGTGGTGGAGTTTTCATTTTTTGTGTTGGTTGTAACTTTGTTTCTAGTTTGTAGTTGTTTCTTGGTTTTCTCCTTTGTTTTTTGTACTTGCTTTGGTAGTATTAGTCCCTTTTTCATCTTATGTGCTCCCCACTTATGGGTTTGAAGCAATTCTTTTTTAATAACTTTAATATGTGGGTGTTGCTCTACATGTAGCTATTAACCTATCAAAAAAATTAAAGATAAACAAGTAAGCATGCATAAAATATAGAAAGGTAAGACAAACAAGACTTTTCCCTTGATCAAGATAAAAGCTATCATTAATTATTTTATGATTATGATGATGATAATGTTGTTGATCATGGAATGATATTTCCTAAGAACATGAGGATTGGGAATGATATATCTTGATAATAATGATTGGTTACTTTAATAAGGTTTGGATTTTGGCACTTGACAAAGGATGAACCTTATAGATTTCTTTTAGACATATGTTGGGTTGCATGGCTATATTTAGCAAGATTATTATGGACGGCTGCAAAAAGTTGGGGTGGAAAAAAGTGGCCAAATTTTGTAAAAATAATTTAAAAGGCTATAATATGAGCGCGTTATAGTCTATTATAACAAAAAAAAACAAATCAAATTCATTTCATTTCATTGTCATATTTTCTTAGCCTGCGGCTAGCAAACCTTGTGATAGCACGCTCACATTCTAGAGAGGTCAAATCCTGTAATTTCTTCATCGAATATTTCCAATTTCTTTGACAAGATGCCACCATGTCAATGAGGAGGTCGAATGAGTAAGCATTGTTTTTTTTTTGTGAATTTTTTGTTAAATAGGTAAATTTATATTTTTTTAATGTTCATTTATTTAATTTATAGGAGTAGAAAATCAACTTAAAAATAATTCTCCTCCTCATGAACAAGCACATGAAAAATATCCTGATGAACAACCACAACAATAAACTCCTCCAATAATTCCTCAACATCCTCCTGGAACTCAACAAAATTTAACAAGGGAAATTGAAAACAACAAAAATATTTATTGAGGAGTTAATTATGAGGTTGAACGATCCTGTAAGTTCAACCTCAAAAAGAACCATGCTTGGAAATTCCCTTCAAGCCATGTTAACACATGTAGATGCAATTAGTAGACAATTAAGTGGTTGGGAGGATAAGAGGCAGGAGTGTAGATATTTTTATGGAGATAAACTTTCATACAAAGAAGTAAAATAATTGCAAAATTACAAAAATATAACTTGTGCTCACTATTCACCAACCCACATACAAATCAAACTCTTGACCTTAATAGTAAGAGGTTTCCAATCTATTGGTGCAACCACCAAGGGATTAAGGACAATTTTTGGAAGAGGTGGTGGATGGTTTTTGACCATCCTCCATGCAACAATAACGAGGACCCCCAATATTTCTTGAGGAAACTCTATTGTGAGTTCATCCACAAAAAAATCCCTAACTATTTTGATATGCGAGACTTTCATGGAGAGGTGGTGGTTTGGCACAGATAGACTAGGTGCTCATCAAGATCCTCAATAGCAAGGTATATGATCACTCGCTAGGTCATATTATGAGCACATTTTTATCCCTTCCATCATGAAGGAGAGTGTTGAGATTGACACTCTACAATCTATTAGCTCTCTGACCTAGAGTATCATCCAGCGTGTGAGTCATACAATACAGTGTCAACCAAGAGAGAGTTTGAGGGGTAGGGTTCCACCCCATTCTTGTTAGGCTTGCGGGTCAGCCTGTACATATGACCCCATAGATAGTCAAGAGATTGGTGCACATGATACGTCTGTAGCTACCCAGTTGGTGATGAAAGATGCCATGTTGAATGAGGCTTTCATCCTTGATACTCAAGTAAATGTTACCATGTTCATTGAATTTCATTTATCAAATGTAATATTAACTAATTTATTTTAATGATTGTAATAAAATTTTAGGGTCATAGTGTTGATACTGTTAACATCGGCCCTCCACCTATTTTTTACTCCACGACATCTACTATTGAGGTATGTAACTAGTAAACAATTATAAATATTACATGTGAATAGCATTGTTATATGAATAGTATTCTAATATCTGATTTTGGATGTTGAATACATTAATATTCAAGGTTTCACAGCAACACCTCTGAGTTTCAGTGGAGTACAAACCTTCACACAAGTAATAGAATAAAAATTTTAACTAATGAATTATATGTAATAGATTTGTCTAGTTTATATTCATATTGTTGTTTACATTGCATTGCACATTGTTCAAACTCAAAGCATTACTTCACATTGCATATTAATAACTCAATGTTACAGATGACAAAATTTCAATTACAATATAGTCTTTTAGAAAGTCAACATAAGCAGTGATGCAATTACTTCACAAAGCATAAGTAATTTAGCTAGGAGTAGTTGCCAATTGCATTTTCTTGTCATGGCATTCCATGAGACCAAATTTTATTGAGGCATTTTTTCAAATAGTTCACTGCCTTGTCTATGATATGGATGCTTGGAAAAAATCTATGAAAGCATAATAGTAAGTAATAGCATATACAAGACAATGAGTTTTTTGAAAAAATTCCTCAAAGAACATTTATGGTCTCATGGTGATGTCCATTACCATGAGACCCAATTTCTTTGAGGAATTTTTTCAAACAGCTCACTGCCTTGTCTATGCTACCACATTTTTCATACATGTCTACCAAAGCATTTTATCAAATAGTTCACTTCCCTTATGCTATGGATAAAAGCCTAAAATAGGTTCTTTCCAACAAACTATGGATGCTTGGAAAAAATCTATCAAAGCATAATAGTAAGAAGTAGAATAGACAAGGAAGTGAGTTGTTTGAAATAATTCCTCGAAGAAATATGGTCCAATGGTGATAAAATGGCATTTCATCACCATGAGACCAAATTTATTTGAGGAATTTTTTAAACAACTCACTTCCTTAAGAATAGAAACCAAGCCTTTAGCCAAAATTCCCCTCCAAATCCTTTTCAAGGTCCTCATCCTCATCCTCAATTTGCTAATCCATGGAAGCTTCTACCCCTTATTCCACTTTCATATCCCACATCCTTAAAATGCACATCACCCCACTATTACCAAGAAAATTCATCCCATTTCTCTCATAGTATCTTCCTCCAAGGACTATTTACAAAGTTGATTGTTTCCCCATGCAAAAACAAAGTGGTGCAATCTTCCCATATCATGCATCCACCTTCATCACCCCCACATCAAGATAAAACCTAATACCTTAAATCTTAAATGAATCCCCTATCAAGACATCTATCCAATTTGAAGAGTCTATAAAACCTTCCTCCCTCATGACACCATGTATATCAAATGAACTACGTCCATCTCCTAATCCAAAGCATGCTAACATAGATTCCCCTACATATAAAGATCAAGGAAACCCTTCCCTTCCATCATATGATCCCCTTCCTTCTCATTATCCCATTTCCAATCAAGAACAACATATCCCTTCCATCTCATCTAATGATATATTTCCATCTCAAGAGAAAGATATCCCTTCATCCCCCTCTCACAATCCCCTCTCCCCCACTTCATCTAATGACATCCTTTTGTGTCTAGATCAAAGTACCTCTTCCAATCCATTATATGATTGCTCTTGAAATGTGGTCTCAAAGTACACCTTCCACCCCATATAATTATCATCTTCCCCTCATGATCAAAACACCCATCCCTCTTCATCTCATGATCCCCCTCCATCTCATTACTAAGACCACACTATACCATCCACCCCATCCCAACATAATAGCATAGAGATGTCAATGTTCAATATTTGAAAAAAATGTCTCAAAGAAATGCGGTCTCATGGTGATGGAATGACATGACAGAAAAAGTTGTCATGGCATTCCATCATGTGCCATGAGACCACATTTCTTTGAGACATTTTTTTAACAATTCACTGCCTTCTCTATGCTACCACATTTTTCGTACATGTCTACCATAACATTTTATGAAATAGTTCAATGCATCATTACTAGGAATAAAAGCCTAAAATAGGTGCTTTCGAACAAATTGTGGATAGGGAAAATACTAAGCATAATAATAAGAAATATATAGTTCAATAAGTACTCAAAATTTTGTTGATTATCTCATACATTATAAGTCATGATTTGCATCACTATTCTACTTTTTATGATTGAATAATTTGTTGTTTTATTTTTAGATGTTGCAAGTAGAATCACCTCTAAATGTAAATAGGGAAATGGAGCAATGATTATCTAGTGCAATAGACAACTCGATGCCTCTTATGAGGGTATGAAGCAAATTAGTAAATTTCAAATTACATTCGTTGTTATAACTATTAGTTAGTGAAAAATAAAATGATTATTGACTTGTAGTTTAATCTCTATTTGGATGGTTTTTATAGGACTTGGGTGTGCCACAACATGAGAATATGATTCTTTCATGTGAGAAGAGAGATTTTCTAGTGGTAGTAAGTGATTATTTTGTTAAATATATCATTTTTTACAATGTAATTTATTTATATTAATGTCTTTACTTATTATTGTAATAGTTGAAGCTTGATGAGGAACTAAACCCCAAGAGGATCGGCCCTTGAGTTTATTGTAAATGAGTGGCATACACATTGCCATCCACCCAACCACCAAAGACTACCTATTTGTTTCATTCACCTGGAGGGAAATGACTTTTGAGTGGGGATTTTTGTTGTATGCCTATATGGCATTTTTGGACATATTTTGTATTGCATATACTTGAACATTGTATGCCTATATGGCATTCTTGTAAGCCTATATGGCTATTTTGTATATATTTTATACTTATATCAACATATATTGATGTATGCCTACATGGCTATTTGTTTAATATAAATATTTTTATTGATGGTGTCCATATTTGCATTATAAATCCATTTTTCAATATATACGAGTTACGTGTATTCAAGTGTATAATTTACAACTTACGTGTGTATACTTTGTGACTTACTTGTTTTCATGTGTATACCTTGTATTCATGTTTATACTTTGTATTCATGTGTATACTTCATGGCTTACGTGTATTTGAATACTTGTGCTTCACTTATTCACATGTATTCTTCACTTATTCCAATGTATTCTTCATGATTCCAATGTATACTTCACATATTACATGTATGCTTCATGCTTCCAATGTATACTTCACTTATTATGTGTATACTTCACTTATTACACCTTTCATTTTCTCATGGTCTTGAAATTTAGTATTTGGTTAGCCCTATTGGGAATTAAGGTGTCTCAACCTTGGCAATTCCTAAGTTATTTATTTACTATTATTTTACATTTTCCCATGGATAAATATCATTTTTGTTATTAAATATTTGTGCTCCATCAAAAGGGGCATGAGATTTTGATTTGGCACTTTTTCCACATGTTGATGCCTTGAAAAATAAGTTATTAGTTGTCAAAAGATGCCCACTTAGTGATATAACATACAAAGCCTATTTTTAAGGATGTTATGGCGGATTCTATGACAGCTATAAGGGCTAAAAGTGGGGGATATTATTTTGGACATGAGAATCATCTATAACACGTGTAAGAGAATATTTTCATAGCTATTGAGGGTTTATGACACATGTAATAGCATCTCTTATTTTATAGGGATTCTTATGACATCTTGTAAGCAGGTGTAATGTCATGTAAGAGACCATGTTTAGCATATAAGGGGTCGAATGGATTCTTATCATGGTATTTTTTAACCTTGTTTTGACCCATGGTAATGTTTTATGGTGGTATTTTGAGCCCCCATGAGTCTATATATTGATGGGTTGAGTTGGAGACACTATGAGAGGTTTTATAGGTACACAAATGCTACCAAATTGAATAGGAGTTAGAGTGATTGTATTGTGAAACACCATTGTTGTTAATACAACTATTCATCTCTTCTTTGGTAGAGTTTCTTCCCAAAAGTACTTCTCCACATAAACACTGTGTTATGTGTTGTGCTTTCTTTTCTTTGCATTTTTATTGCTTATAGTTGTTTAAATCTCCATTTTGTTTACACTACATAATTTGGTTTACAATAATCTGTTAAACCTTCCATTATCGCTATTCTTTTACCTTTTTTCTAACATTTGGTATCAGAGCCTATTGAGTTCTATGTTCTGGGTGGTAGAATGAAGGTTTTTTAGTTTTAGTGGGAGTTTTGTTGAGCTATTTTTTGCAGTATTTTGTGTTTAACCATGGCTGCAACTTCTAACCATTTGGATATGAAAAATTTATTGAAGCTGGTTTTGAGTTTTGGATACTGAAAATGGAGGATATTCTTGAAGAATGAGATCAATGGGTAGCTGTAAAAAATGAAAAGAAACCCAAGAAAATGAGTGATGAAGATTGGGAGAAGATAGATAAAATGGTGTGTGGTACTATCAAACTGTTTCTTTATGATTTTTTTCTCTTGAATGTCTAAAAGGAAAAGACTGCATATGCTTTATGGAACCAAATAGGTGACATCTATCAAGCAAAAATCCTAGTAAATAAACTCTACTAGAAGCGAAAGTTGTTTTCTCTTAAGATGACGCAAGGTGATTCTATAGCTGAGCATTTAAATTCTTTTAAATTTTTTTTAGTCAACTAGCCTCTATTGATGTTAATGTTGAAGAAGTAGATAAATGCATTATGCTTCTCTATTCTTTACCTAAATCTTGGGATAATTTTGTACTTTCTATCATTTCTAACATGAAAGATCCAAAGATGGATGCTCTTGTAACAACTTTGTTGTCACAAGAAATGAGGAAAAAGGAAATGGATAGTACAGGTGATACTCTCAACATAAGGAGAAGGCCTAAAGAAAGAGGGTATAAATGAGATAAGAATGGGCCTAAGGATAAATCTAAGGATAGATCTAAGACTCCTGGAAAGAAGAATAGAGTGAAATGCTAGAACTATGGAAAAAAGGACATGTGAAGAATGAATGCAAAAATCCAAAGAAACAAGTTGATTCCTCCACAAAGAAATCCTCAAATTCAGGTGATGAAGCTTTGGTTTCTTGTCTTCATACTATGACTAATGAACAATGGTTAATTGATTCAGGATGCTCATTTCATATGACTCCTCATAAGGAGTGGTTTTCCACATATGAGAAATATGATGGAGGTGAAATCTACCTCGATGATAATTCGTCATACCCAATTGTTGGAAGGGTTAATGTTAAGTTATGTTTCAGTGATGGTAGGATTAAAACCATTGGACTAGTATTTTACATGTTCTTGGAGTAGCTAGAAATCTGATTTAAATTTCAAAGTTGAATGAACTGGGAATAAGTGTAACCTTTGATAAGCATGGTTGCAGATTGGTAAGAGGGAATTTTATGATAGCGAGAGGGACAAGAAAATGAACCTTGTTTAAGTTGTAAGTCACTACTTTTGTAAACTCTACATATGTAACTGAAAAATATGAAAATACTTCTATGTTGTGGCACCATAGATTTGGCCACATTAGTGAAATTGGTTTCAAAACCATTTTGAATAAAAATTTGTTAGATGGTTTTACTTATTCTGATGAGGGTTTTAATTTTTGTGAACATTGTGTGTTTGGTAAACAAAACAGGAAATCATTTCCTTTAGGCAGTACTAAATCTAAGAATAAATTGGAATTAATTTATTTAGACATATTTAGTCCTATGGATGTGGAATCAATTGGAAAATATAGATATTTTGTCTCCTTCATTGATGATGTTACAAGATATAATTGGTTATATTTTATGAGGCATAAATTTGAAGTTTTCACTAAGTTTAAAAAATTTAAAGCCTTAATTGAAAAGCAAACAGATTGTAATATTAAGGTTTTGAGGTCTAATGATGGAGGGGAATATTTTTCTAAGGAATTTGATGAATTTTGTAAGCATGCGAGAATTGTTAGACAAAAAACTACTCCTTACACTCATCAATAGAATGGAGTGGCAGAAAAGATGAATCAAACAATTATGGAAAGAGCTAGAAGAATGCTAAGTAGTTCATGGCTTGACAGATGCTTTTGGATAGAAGATGTAAGTATTGCTTGTTACTTGTTGAATATATCTCCTTATAAGCCTCTTGAAATAACACCTTATGAAATTTGGATAGGTAAGAAACCTTTTATTTCACATTTAAGGGTATTTGGTTGTGAGGCTTTTGTTCATGTGCCTAGAGAAAAATAGACTAAGCTAGATCCAAAAGCTGAAAAGTTCATTTTCATTGGATATGGTGATAATGTAAAAGGCTATAAGTTATGGAATCCTCTAACCAAGAAAAATATCTTTTCTAGAGATGTGATTTTCAAGGAGCTTAGTGTTATTTCTGATCTTGAATAGCCAAAGGAAAAAGATAAGGAAAAGAGAGTGCATTTTGAACTTAAGCAAGAAGATGCACCTCAAGAAGAAAAAAGAGTTAGACTTGAGGATGAGGAGGAAGAAGATGAGGCATTAGATGAAGTTACTGATCATTCCAAAGAACATGAGGATGAAAATCAAGAAGAGGTTGAGCAAGTTCAAGAACAAGAGCCTCATACTCCTATTCTTTGGAGATCCATAAGACAATGGAATCCAGTTGATGGGTATAGCCCACCTGATTTCTATTGGCCTCCTACAATGATCTAACAACTAAGCCCTTACAGCTTTGATTCAGAGATTGGACATCTAATCTAAATAGCTATCTCAATCATCATGAAGGTGCATTTAACTTGTCAACCTAGGGACATAGACTTGAAATGGGTCGACATAGTTGTGCACTAGGAATCCATAGTAGCCATCTTCATTCTACAGCTAAGAAAGACATAATGCTAAAAGTAAATTGCTTAGAAAGAAACAACATAAGTGCTAAGCATCAACCAATAACTATACTAAGTTGAAATACATGGCAAAAATGAAAATCTGAGAAAACAAACAAGAAACTACTCTGTCTACTTTGATTGCAGGAACAGTCACAGAATGGAATTCTAGTGGCTACAAGAATAGATAGTCTCAGATTCTTAAGTAATTGTTGAACAAAAAGTAATAAATAAACTAAAGGATGGAATGATCACCAAGTGGGCCCCCTTAGATGAGTATCCCTTAAGACAAATGTAAACTCATATGCATAAACTTATAACTTCATTTTATTCATTGGAAAACATAAGTACAATAGAGCAGCATAACTATATTACTTGAAAAACTAAGAATGCGAGTACATCATCAAATCAATCAACCTCCTAAGAAGGAGCATTCAAGTCTTATTTGTAGGAAGTAAAACTACTATCTACCTAGCAAGGTGATCAACTCCAATAGATTAGGAGGACGCCACTTTAGGGAGAGCATGAAAAGTGGAGAGGAGGTTATGCATGCATGGAATCTGGTCAAGCATGTTTGCCTTAATGCAAATCTAGCACAATAGTAACTCCTATATTCACTCAACAAATAATTAAGACCATTTACAAGGTGGTTATAATTCTTCGATTTGAACTAGGAATCTCCCTCTTCCTGAGATTTTTCCCTCCATTGACCTTTAAATGACCACCTTGCTGACTTTGATGGTGAATGACCACTTGGAAGAATATTCCTCAATTTTGTAGGCTTTAATTATCTGCATAACAATATTAGTACGCACAACAAGTGCATATCTATAA
The DNA here is from genome assembly GCA_007258455.2 of Sequoia sempervirens. Taxonomy (NCBI): domain Eukaryota; kingdom Viridiplantae; phylum Streptophyta; class Pinopsida; order Cupressales; family Cupressaceae; genus Sequoia; species Sequoia sempervirens. Next base: position 2,660 of record VDFB02317818.1, on the reverse strand, counting down.
CTATCTTAAAGTAACATTCATTAATACACATGTAAAATTAGCATACATAGTTCATATACCATGTCAATGTCATTTGAAGGTTACAAAAATAGCTTATGCCTAATGTTTATGGTTTTGAGGAAATATCATAAAAAGGTCAGAATCCAATCATCAAAGTCTATGACAACTATAGCAAATAGATAATAAACTCTATCAAAATTGATTCATAAATTGGACTCATCACTCCCCCTTTGCTTGTCCTCCAGCAGAAGAAGGGTTGTTCTTTTTCTTAGTTAATGCCCTGAAGTTTGCAACTACTAGCTATCCTACATCAGTTCTTGCAGTACGTGAATTAGGGTCCCAATAGAACCCTTGTTGCTTGTCCAACTTTCTCCATCTCTATCTCTCTGCAGCTATATCATACTAATAATACTTGAAATTTTGCATAGGCCATAATAGGATAGGTGGATAGAAATTTAATAAAATCCAAAATTGTCCCTTTGTCTTTCTAATTTGTATATATCTATCAACCCTCTTGCATGTTGCAGCATAGTTCTACAAAGAGTGAGGCTCAGCTTGTTTTAACTCATCAGTCAGACTATTCTACCTTTGTGACAAATTTCCCATTATGGATTCCCCTATGGTTTTTGCTATCTTCTCATATTTTGTATAAATTGCTTCTCTCAGGCAAAATCCTACTGCCATAGCTTGGTCGGTAAAAAAATTTGTGCCAATCTCTGAAAATGTCTCCAGGATTTCTAGATTCAACCTTGATGGGCAGGGGAGTGTTGGATTCTATTTTCCTATAAGTCTTGAACTGTTGTCCCCAAGTAATCTCATTATGTATCCAAGACATAAATTCCCTCAATTGGGTATCCCCAACATACAACAATGGATTCCAATCATGATCTTGGGTCACAACATAGTTATGCAAATAGAATTCACACAACAAATTCTTCATTTCAGGAGGAGCAATTTGATAAGCATGGAAAAATTCAAGAGGAGTCTCAATGGAAGGATTCAAACCTAAGATAATCCTTGCTAGTTTAAAAGAAAAATTCTTCTCCTTCAAATATAGAGCATAGACCCTTGGAGGAGTCCTGCACTCTAATATATGAGATACTAAGGCTACCATATTGTCCACCTTTTCCTTTAAAGCAGCAATTTCTACATTCTTATCTTCAATCTCTTCACCTCTCTTTTGAATTTCCTTCTTCAGCCTACATTTCTCCTCTTTCCATTCCTCTTCCCTCATTTTCATCTCTCTCCATAAGTTCATTGCTACCATGTGCATTGAAAAATCAAAGGGCCTATGTATTCCTACCAAAAAATTTCCTAGCATTGATGCTTTCTCTTCATGTGGCTCCAGCTATAGGGATTTTGTTTGTTTAGACAATTTCGGCTGCAAGGGTGTTGACTATTCTCCTAGTTCTTGTTGCAGGGACTCTTGCCCTGGCTCTTTCTCTTGCTACAGGAACTCTTGCTTATACTCCTACTATAGGAGCTCTTGATTTTCCCCATACTCTTTGACTTTCAACTTGTTCAACGATGGTAGCAAACTCTGCCAATGTTATATTTGTTGCTTCCTCAAATATGTCCATTTCCTCAACATTCATCTACCCCATTCGGGCTTCTCTGTCCTCCCATGATGTTTCTCTAGTCCTAGGGCTTCCCTACAGAGAGATACTAGCAACTGGTCCAGTTGGTCTTTTTTTTCTAGGAGGTCTCTCATGTTCCTCTTTGACTACAAGAAGAATAGTGTCAACCTTGTGTTTCTTAGAGCTTGGTACTTTCTTTTCTGTCATTTTCTTTTTAGCTTTTCCCTTCCTTATTTCTGCCTCTTTCTTTTGTGCCCTAGTTTCTAATTAGGATGCCAAGAGGGACATCATCATCAAAATTTGAAGAGGAACTTTCTTTGTTTGAATGTTCTACCTCAGAAGAACTAATCTCTATGGTTTGTTCAAGTATAGGAGGGTTTACACTAGGACCTGCGCTAGAGGTTGAGGCAGCAAGAGTTGCTTCAATTGTGCTCAATCTCCTACTAGCCCTACAAAGTTGAGGCAAAACCCTAGGTTGCAAATGATGTGGTCTAAATTGATAAATTTTTAAAAATTCTTCCCAAGTAATTTTAGACACATCATGCAAATATTTTTCTACCAGTAATTTGATTAGACAATGGTGGGAAATGGAATTACCCCTACCTTTTTGGGTCTCAGACACCATGATTGAAAGGTGGCATAACACGTTTGGCACATTCATTCTTCTGTTGTGCCTCATATGATTCAAGAGTTTGAAGTGCATAGAATGTAGATTCAATTGCCGACCTTTACAGGTACCATACTTCACAACATAAACAACTACTTGCTTCCATGGCTCAGGCAGAGAGATTTTCTTCACACCTTGCTTGTCCACATTCAATGGACGGTCGCCAAGTTCTATAAATTCAGTCCTAGCTGACCTTGTGTCTCTAGTAGTAGGGTAATGTTCACCGTCCGCAGGTAACCCTGTAACTTCTGCAATCCTCTCTTTAGTAGCTATGACCTCCAACCCTTTTACCATGGCCTTTCCTTTAGACAATGTCTGGGAAAATTCCAACGCAACGTCTTCATTAAAACCATTCAGCTTCAAGAAATAATCTAACCACTCATAATTTTTGAACTCGTCTTGGCAAGGTGCATCCT
>VDFB02317816.1:0-38392 GCA_007258455.2 Sequoia sempervirens | reverse complement strand
AATCAAGAATCTTAAAACTATTACATTCTAGGATGCTAGAATCTAACTGAAACAAAGTTATAAAATTTTGAACTCCCTTATCTAAGATCATGGCACCACAAACCATCTTACATTTATCCTTTTAGAAAACCATCTACACACAAATATCATTAAAATTATTTACAGAAAGAAGGCTTCTCACCAAACCCAACATGTATAGAACATTAGAGGGGGTTATGGTCCTACTATCTCCAAGTGTAAGTGTGATTCTACCTTAACTAATTATTTTAAGACATATATCTCCCAGTCATACTCATCCACTATATAATCTATTATAATTTGAGAGCCACTTTCTATTGGGAGTCATGTGAAAGGAGGATCCATAATTAATTAGTCATGTACCTCATGTGCATATGTAACATGGACTACAAAAAAATCATTGACATAATTGTTAGAGTCTCTTAAGTCTAATCCATTTTCAAACTCCTTTCCTTATTTTCTTTGTAATCCTTATTTTATTTTCTCTTATTTTAGTTTTAACATTTGACCTTCAATCTACCTAGAGACTTAGATCTACCCTTGGACTTAGCACATTTGTTCTTCTTGTTTCTCTTTCCAATTTTCTTCACACAACCTCTAATATTTAAATAATATTAAATATATTATAATTCTTTCTACCTAACCTCCTTAAAGAATAGTGTACTCACCACATTGTAAAGCTTCAACTTCAAGATAATGATACCACTTTTTATTACCAAGTTATCCCACAAATTAGGAAAATAATACAAAAAGGTTATTCATTGATCCTCTTCATCATCCTCACATTCATGAAAGTTAAATATCTCACCATGATGTTGAATGCGTTTAGGTTCTTCATCATTTTGAATCCATCACTCATCCTCAATGAGTAAATGTTCATCTACGAGAAAAAATATTTATAAGGGAATTTTTTGGTATAAGTTCCCTAACTTATTTCAAAGGTTCCTTTTCTATCTCTCTTGAAACATTTAAGAGCATTTAATATACAAGGTAAATTCAAATCAAGTTCCTTACCTTTCAATAAAAAATTACCCATTTTTCTTTTATGTGGAAGGGTTTTGTCGAGAAAATTCAACCCATAGATATATCAACATGGGGATGTTCCATCTTGAGCTTCCATATATTGAGATTTGTTCCATTAAATTTCTCCACCTCCATTCTAGAAGTAATTTCCATGTATATTTGTGAAACATAAGATCAATAGAAAAATACCCACACAAATAAGGATTAATACAAAAATATCCCTACTCCCCAGATCCAATAAGATAGTTAGGCTATGATACCAAATGTAAGGAAACATACACTAAATCCTACTTAACCATATAAGGAGAGTATTATATGTTATTCCAATCTATGTAAATTTAATAGTGTAGTTTCAACATAGTAACAACACTTAAAGAATAAGAAAAATAGAACACAACACAAAGTGATGCCAAATATGCCCTAGAAAAACCTCATAAGGGAAAAACTTGGCCTTTAAATAACCACACCTAATATATTATTCAACAACTAATAGTTACAATACAATAGTTATGTTAGTGCTTCACTAAAGATCTACACTCTAAAGTTGGAGGAATTTTGGTAATATAACCTATGTAAAATTTAACATACAACCTTAATCTTGTTCTCAATATATAGGATAACCAGGCCTAGGAAACCAATATTTTTTTTTCAAAAACCATGAGCCAAAGTCAATTCCAAGTGATCCACATTTGACCTGTTGATGGTGCCAAGTTGACCCACAACATGCAGGTAAGATAAAAGTGAAATATCTCACCTCTCCTGAAAAAGACAATCAACAATCAAACTGATCACCTCCCAAGGTCTTTGATGTTGGTTCACAACATTGCTGTTTCATGAAGTGGTTAATATGGCTATAATGTTCAAGGGGCCTACTGGTTTTGAGCTTCTGGATTGTTATAAGATCAAACATATATTTAAACCTACTTTAACCGGTGGTTTTAAAGAAACAAAAAAAGATAGATTAAAGCTTTTAAACTGAAAAGAATGTTGATTCATCCAACTAATCAGACTTGTTACCTTCCAAGGAATTCCTAAACTGAAACTGCAGAATAAAGTTAACTTGTAATTAATACAAAGTTTCTTTCATTCACAATGAAAACTTTAACAGTAGATTGCAAATCATCATTTAAACAAAACATAAGATAAAATTTCATTCCTTGAAATCTTTCCAAATCAAATAATTAACCCAAGATAAATAACATTCTGGAGCACAAAATGAAGTAGATTTAAATCTGGCTGCCTCTGCTATTAATGAAACAAATAAACAACATTTACAAATCTGGCAAGATCACCGGTGTACAGAAAACCCATGTCTTCGAATTATCTCCATCTATACTAAGAAAATATGGAAGATACATCACCTCCTCCTGCTAAACTTAACTCCTACTCTATTTTTGCTCTCGATTTTTTTTATCTACCTTCTAACCCTAACTTTCTAATTCTTAATAACCAAAAGGAAGAAGATAAAGAAGAAAAAGATCTCAATCCCTTTACAAAGAGGCAAAAGTGCCATATTTATACACGTGCGTCAAAAATGTGTCGACCCCCATTTTAGGGTTTACAAAAAGTCGGTCATAGAAGGAGTCAGCTCTAGAAGAGTTTGGAACAAAGTCAATCATGCATTAAATGCATATACTCTATTCATGTCGGTGAAAGATCTCCCTCGGGCATGGTTTCCAGATCTTTTACAACCATCATCATTAACTCGCAGCCCTCATGTCTATCATTAAGACTTCACGCGTTTCATCCTGGACCTCGAAAACTACTCCATAGAGTGGATTGAGTGCTCCAGGGGTATTTCCATTCATGCCCACCTACTTCAGCCAGTGAACATCCCGTCCGTCATTAAGACTCACGACCTCCTGTCTTTACGCTTTCCTCTCGGCCTAGAACCTTTGTGGGTTGACTTCCTTGAGAAACAACATAAGATGTTCTTGACATGCTTTAACCCTGCAAAACAATGCCTTCATTATTCCTCTAAAGCATAGAGAATATCATCATTCATCCTACCTTTCATATATCTTTCATTCAATTATACTTAGGAAAAAGAGACTCAACTCTGGCGGAGGCAAAACCAAATCCGAACCAGAAACATACTTACCTTCAATACTAGCAGGGGTGGAGCCAAAAATGAAACTGGAACCAGGACCAGAGTCAGAACGGGAACAAAACATGGAAATAACCAACATTTCCAAGTTCAGCCCACATTCTGGCTCTGTGTCCGCAAAAAGAAAAGTAACCGGGGACCGCAGTAGGGCAGGGGCAGAGTCAGAACAGGATGAGGAAACTGAATTTGGTAACAACTCCATATCCCAAATCCTTCTTGAACCCGACCCCGCAAAAGAGACCAAACACAAGGATCAAAACACAGAAACAAATGCAAATGGGATTGGAGCAAAAACCGATCCCGAGCGAACCGTAATGGGGGCAGAAGCGGAACAAAAACCTGACCTTGAACTTTCTCCAAATTCTAGGTTCGATTTCCATCCTGGCTCTGCCTCCAACAACACACAAAGAAACAATGAAAAAAGGAAAAAAAAGGAAAAAGGAAGGGAAGAAAACACCCCACAACCAAACGATTGGAATAAAAGGAAAAACAAACGAGTTCAGCAGAACCGGGAGCAGAACGGAACCTGGACTTGGAACTTCAGAAAAGTTCTAGAGTTCGGTTTTGGTCTGCGTCTCACTTCCGCCAAAACAACAAACAAAGAGGAAGAAAGAAAACCAGTGGAAGCGGAACCGAAAGGGGAAACATAATTGGAACTTAGAAAAAGTTCTGAAGTTTAGTTTCGGTCCACATTCCACGTCCACTAGAAAAAAAGACTACAAACAAACAAAACAAAGGAAACCAGTGGAACCAAAACCGGAACAGAACCAGAACCTGGAACCTAGAAAAGTTCTAGAGTTCGGTTTCGGTCCGCGTTCCGCGTCTGCTAGAACAAAACATAAAACGCCTAAGGAAGAAAAAAAAAGGCCAAAGGAAACAAAAAGAAAAGAAAAGGGGGACCTATTTTAAACAAGTTTAAAATGGGGTGGTTATGCAAGGCATAACATGACTCATGCACCCTACTCCAAAAATAACTCTTTCCAACATATATTGTAACTCCTAATTAATTGGTTTGTCCCCTATGACCAAGGATCTAAGTGTAATCCCAAACAATCTAAAAAGAGGTAATAATTAAACTTACATGTCTCTTACACACAACAATATATAGCTAGTCATAGCCCACATGCTAAAACCTTATTCAATTACTTCTTACAATTGTTATATGACCAATGACACATGGCAAAGAGTGCCAAAAATAGAATCTCAAGATTTCATCCAAGTGTTGTTCCCTTTCCATGTGGGAACATTATTTACAATATCATAAATATTAATAATTGATCATAGACCTAGGTATTTTTTGTTAGTGTAAATAGAGTATTATTTATCTAGTTAGCTAATCACCTTTCTAGGATTGACCTATTCACAACTAGCTTAAGTTTACTTAGGTTTATTTTTCTTTTGTCTCAATTCATAGCATTAAGACATGTGCCATCATCACTTGAGACACCTATTGGCACTTGCTCACACACTTGCCAAGTGACCTCACAAGTGTCCCATCTCTGAAAGAGTAGTCAGAGTTTCACTCCTACCTTCTCACCTCCTCATCCTTGCCTATATAAGCAAGCCTCACACTATATTTTACACACTCTTAATCATATATTGATAGACATACTATTTTGTTCCTCGTTTCACATGTGGAAGGCTATCAAATTTGAGATCTCTGATCTTGGAATTCTCCAACATTTTCAAGGTGTATGACAACACCTAGTCCTTTATTCATAACAATTCCTCCCTCTCACCCTCTATCTATTCCACTTTATAATATTTTCCCTCTTTATGTGACCATAGTATTGCCTCCTATCACATGTACTCATTATACTTCTTCTATTATCTCTTTCATTCCTCATACCACTATTATTCCTACTTCTACCCTAGATACACTATTGCAAGGATCTTTCAACTTTAATAAAAACATGGATGATATGTATATAGAAAATATTCCATCACATACAATCCCCCACACCACTTTCCACTTATCTTTGTATCCATTACCTCCTAGCTTTGTTACATCTAGATTTGAGCTATACAATGGAAAAGGAGACCCTAATGTCCATTTACAAGCTTTTGATGTTGCATGTTTGGATTTTAATACAAGGATAATGTCTTAAAGTCAAGCTATTTGCAATAACCTTAAGATATTGTGCAGTTTAATGGTTTTATTATTTGATTCTTGGTTTTTTACACTCTTTTGATGAGCTATCCATTGCCTTATTGAAACATTTTTGTATTAATATGGCAAGTGATAATAATTATAAATTATTTGACTAAGGGTGCCCAAAACATTAATGAGCCTATCAATGATATATAATTTTCATCCAATCATTATTTGGTAAACTAAAGCATAATTAGATGATGGTGAGCTACAAATTATTTTCCTTAAGGGACTTCTTCCTACTATTAAGAACAATGTGCACTTGAGTATTTTTCTTTCTTTTTATAGATGTGTACTCACCTAAAGAATCTTGAGATCAAATTACTTGCATCATATATCCTCAAGTATGAATCATATTCTTCTCCATCCTCTCACACTAAAATATTCCAACATTTTTAACTAAGCCACAAGAGATCCTAGACATTGCAATTCAAATTTTATTGAGCTCTACATTGACTAATCTTCCACCTATATGTCTATTAAATTCAACTAGAGGGATACTCAAAATTATAATGAAAGTGTATTTTGTGACTTATATAGAGTTAATTGATATCATACTTAGGGTTGATGTGGCATTGAAATAAAGTGAAAATTTTGATTGATAACAATATGATTCATAGTAAAAATGTTAATGATGGGATGAATCATTTCATTGATCCCCTAATCAATTTGTTTTACTAATCCGGTTCATAATCATAATTTTAACATCAATGCATTTCATAAACATGATTTTATTGCTATGGATTGTACAAATATTGATATAGATATCATGGATGATTGTTATGTAGATTATTGTACACAATTACACATTGGTGATTTAGATAAAATATATTCTAGAGATGCACATTCTTCCTCTCATGCTACTCCATTGATAATATTTTCAAATGAGAAAATTATAGAAAATAATAACCATGGTCCATTATATGTTGTAGGTGAAATACATGATGAAGTTCTTGATGATATTCTTAAAGAATACAAATCAATTCAATATATGTACCAAAGAATTATCAAATACTGCACTAAAATCCCAATTCTTGTGATGATTTACAAGTATCAATGAATATGACTAATAAAATTTATCTATTCACATTTTGGGTTGTGTCATTTTACTTCTTAAGATGTGTCCTAAGGAAGTACATATGTAAGAAATGATTTAAAAACTAAAATGGAAACCAATAAAAGACATAAGATTTCCATTTCAAACCACTACAAACCTTAGATAGAGCTCTATAATGAAGGAAAAATAAGATAATAACATCAAAAATTAAATTCAAATGTTACCAACGCCTCTATTTTTGAATTATTTTCTCCTTGATGTACTGGAATGTGGATGCTCTCTTTGCTTGAATATCACTAAATTGACATGTACCTAGCTTGAATGATAATGGCTAATTCAGATGAGAGGATGCTTGGATTTATAGATTTTGACAATGAGGAATGGATGGCCAAGATATAATTATGAGATTTAGGGTGGAGAATGATTGAGAGGAATTCCCTAGGATCTAGGAGGGGATGAAGGGTGGAGATGAAGGTAGTTAGAATGTGCATGTCTAGGATTAACTTACCAAATTTAGTAAGTAGTTGTGAGGATTGGGGAAATTAGGGACATGTGCACCTAAAAGGGCTATAACTTTGGTATGTGTTGAGAGAATAAGGGAACCAAGGACAAGTGTTCATAGGTGCCCAATATTCTTGGAATGTGATGATAGAATAATGGAAGCACAAGGACCCCATTATTCTTGGAAAGTGTTGAGGGAAAATAGACTTAATTAAATAAAATATTATTTAATTATTTTTCACCACAAGTGTGAGATGAATAACAAGTGGGACATGCAATTAATTAATTAATTATTGTAAGAAGATGAAAAAGGTGGGAAATTAAATAATAGGATTATTTAATTCAGGTGATGGAATTTTGGTGAAAGGGATATGTCCTAGGTTAATTAGAACTAGGTGATGAAATTAGATGATTGGGGATTAGGTGATAAGTTTAGTGATGATGAGTAGACCTAGGGAATATTTTAGGTGTCCGCATTTTCCCCCTCTTTGATATAATGCAACTAAGTGGTGTTGTGTCAAATAAAATAAAAAGTAGGATGGAATGAAGTGAAGCTTTAGTGGCAAGTTGTCCCATCACTTAGAGATGATGATGGAAGTGATGCCCCCTCAAGAGAATTGTTGGGTGAAATAGAACCCAATAGGTATCTTGAAAAAGACATGATGTGTCATAAAGTATAAAAGGTGAATTGAGATAAATTAAGTTGGGATGATGTACATGCTAAGGATATAGGACTAAATGATTGATTAAGGATTGGGAATTTGGACTAATGTCACTAGAATGATTGGATTGGGTTGCATGGATGTACATGTTGGATGATGAAATCTCACAAGGATGTAATACAAAAAAATGACACAAGATTGGGATTATGAATAAATGATGAGATATAGATGTAATGGATGAGGAATACATGCTATCATAGTAGCTTCATGTGTAAGGAGCAACCTTTATTTTTTTAGCACTTAGCGTTAGGCACCATGATATAAGAGACCATGATGACAATGCAACATGTGCATATGGACTTAATCACAAACAAATAAGTTGTAAATAGAATAGTGTTACAATAGACACGTTGTCATAGGCACACCATCATATGAAGGATGAAGGAAATTGTGACGGTGTGATGGAAGGAGCACTAAGAATATAGACAACAAACAAACACACCCATAAAAGCAAGCAATCAAAAGTAGACATAATACATAAATTTCTATCCAATGACATGTTGAAGCCAAGGGCGTGTAGGATGGATGGATTGATTGGATCTAAGAATTAAGGAATAGGATTGGCTTATATTTTCCCTTGTTTAAGCTAAAATTTATTTGATTAATTGATTAATTGATTAATGATGATAGCAATGCTGATATGGGAAGCACACATCCTAAAAAGAATGTAAGGATTAGGTAAAACATCCTGGTGATGATTGATTAGATTGATTATATATTATACACAACTTGTACCAAGATCTAAGGAATGAGGTTTTAGATGGGGTGTGCTTGGATTTAAGGGCTTCAACGTGGATACAATGTTTTGTGGAGCATGCTTATAAATTAGGAATATGTTTGTGTAAGTGTTTTCTTTTATTTGTCACTTTGATGGTGGAACCAACAGAACAGGATAATCCTTGAGCATATAGACAAGGATATGTTGGTTTGGATGGAATAGTTGATGAAATGGATGGGATGGAGAGGATATGGAATGATGGAGGGATTTAAGGGGAGATGCTCAAGGACTACATCACATATGAATAATATGTCTCCAACCAAGATAGGAGTTGGGTAATGCTATCTAGGAAATGAAGTGATGGTAGATGGTGTGTGGCCAAAGGATGACTATGCCAAGAGTTTTCCAAAGTATGCATCATGTGCCCCCAATCATTGTTAATACCAAGGTGTGTAGGAAATATGGATGAGGTATGGCTAAATGGACATGGTGGATGGATATGACGGAATGACATGATAGGATGGATAGGTTTGGTGGAATGGATGAGACAACTTGCCCCCAATTTCAAGGTTCACATAAATAGTTGACTTACACATGATTCCCATGAATGGGTTTTCATCATGGTACTTGAATATGATGCCACAAGAAGTGGTTTTCACCATTGGATGGATTTATTTCTCTTTACTATTTTTTGATATTTTCCTTTTTCTATTTTTTTGGAATTTTTCTAATTTTGTACTCTTTTTTTATTTTTGGAATTTTTGACTTTAGGTATGATGTTCATGGAATTCTAATGTAGAGGATTTAGATGCTACATTTATGCCATGCCAATAATATCCTGCCTTATGAAGTTGCTTTGCTAGGATTGTTGCATTGGTATATAAGGCATAATTATGATGATGCTCTTTGATAGTTGGGTTGGCCTTGCCCAAATATAATCTTGATAGAGTGCCATCATAATGCTTATGGTAAAGTGTGGCTATAAGGATGCAATGAATTCTATATAAATTGGTTTAGATTTCAGGTGAAATGGGATGGATTTGGATGATGGGGGTGAGGATTGGGATTTGGATTTAGGGATTTGAGGTTTTGATTGGAATGATGGATGTTGGGATTGGGTGGAAAATTTGGATTTGAATTTGGGATTTAGCTTAGGATTGGGAATGTCATATGGTAAACTTAAATGATCAATTAACAATGAAATTGAAATAAATTCAAGCAATATATTGATCAATTAGAGCCATACTCAATGAAATTCAATTTAACAACACTATAAAGACTCAATCAAAAGCATAAAACAAAAAATATAAAGCGATTGAACCTAATTAATGTGAAAACCTCCCAATCCCATTGTGGATTTAAAGCAAACTTATAGTGTACTGATGTGGAGTGCTCAAATTTTCCTAATCTATTATTGCAAAAGCTTGATTTGAATATGATTGATTCACAAATTCTCTCAAAATTCTCTTGAATTGCTCAAGAATGGCTCAACAATTCAAGAGAGTTAGGGTGCCATCAAGATTGTGAATGAATTTCATGTTAAAAGGGTTGGTGTTTATAGATTTTAGGAATTTTGATCAATGCTAAGGATTGAAAATGGTAATAAATGGTTGAAAGAAGATTAAGGAGGTGAGAATGGATCAAGGATTAATAAAGTGGTTGATAATCCATGAGGTGTGGATCAAGGATTAGATCAAGGGTTCATAATCCATGAGTGACCCAACAATATCCCTTAATTCATGGAATTAAGCTAGAGATATTGTTAAAATAAATTTTTGAACAGCTCCCTTCAGGTTTCTTTTTGTGAATGTGTGTGCGCCGGCCTGTGCGTCGCCGAGTCTGGTCGGCTTTCCATCGAGTTTTGATCTCCCGCTGATTCGCATTCCCTCTTCGCAACTTCGGGTGACGGCTTCCCTTTCGGCTCTTAAGAGGCTACACTGGGCATCCACGTGTCTTACTTACGGAGGTTTTTATTTCCTTTTTGCCTTGAATTCCCTTCGAGTTGCGAAAGCCTTCCGCCGAGGCCATCACTTCTAAGGATTGTCAGAGGGACCCGCATCTTGCTACGTGGTGGCGTATCACGAGTTTTTCATGCGGGAATGAAATAAGCAGCTGCGAGCTGCGAAGTGCTTCCGCAGGCCTTCTTTTATTATTGGCCGGCCCCACCGACCCCACCTTCTGCTAGATGGCAACCATTCACACCTTTTCAACTCGGCAGAGGGGTGAGCAACCGCGGGCTACGAAACGCTGCCATGCGTCTTTTGCACCCGGTTGATGTGTCTTTATCTCCACTGCAACGAAGACCTCAGCCCATGGGACACGTGTTGCTACTTCATAATCTCTCGGCAGCGGTAAGGGAAGTTTTCATTCGGGCAGCGACAGGATGCCACGTACCTTATAACTAATCCTTGAGGCGGGCGATAGGCTGGATGACGAAATTATGTTATTGGACGCCGCTCTTCATGTTTTTTCAAAACGGTGGATGACGCTTGTCGCCTCGGGTATGGCTGTGACCGCTACCATCATTACAAAGGGCGCGCCTGCAACTGGATGACCAGATGCTGTGTTCTAGCTCATTGCTATTGTAATGGCATTGGAAATCTTTTGATTCTGGCATCATTGCTGAAGATTGTGGGATCTTTTCTATTTCAGCTTTCCAAAGCGGTGGGAGTTTTTCCCCCCGGCTATATATACTCTCTCTGTCAACGAGAGAAAAGAAGGTCCCAAAAAAATCGGAGGAGGGAAGATTTTAGGAAGGAATACTGGTTTTAGCAAGAGACATCAGGCCTCTTTTACATGTTTATTTGCAAGGAACTTTCAGACTGTGCCTATTGTTCGGCCTTTCTGTTTTTCATGTTTTGATTAAACTGTAAACTGTGCTCTTATCATCTTAAGCAATTCATAGACTTCTATATATTGAATACAAGCTTGCTTATCTAAATCATGTCTAAACGACTCTTCTTAGTAGTAAAGATGTATGCGATATCATTTTATGTCAATAAATGAACTGTTTATGCTATAGCTTTAAGTTTCCGACGTCTTGGAACGTAATAACACCACTCAGGCTCTTAAGTCTATGATTTATCGTGCCCATCAGCAAACTTTGGCGCATCGCCTTAGATTAGATTTTGCTTCATTATATCTGTTTCCTTTTCCCTTTACAAAACCCATTATAGAAGAAGCCGACTTCTTTAAAAATCCAGAGGTTACTCAATTTGGCGCAAAGGGGTCCCCCTTGAACTGAGTTTCCCATAAGGCACTGTTACCTCGTCAATTTTTGGCGTCAACAGTTTGTCCTTTTTCTGGCACGCCCGGTGGGACCCAAACTAATGAAATTGCCTTATAGAGGGGTGTATGAGCCATCGGCCTGTAACTAGATCCCAGACTGCAAAAAACCTAGGTTTACTAGTACCTCCGCTAGGGACAGTCCAGGCCATAAATCAGTTAGTAACTGTTCCATTCCCACCACCCCTTCCTCTCACCATGTTGCCGGCCGCGAATATAAACTATGTAGCATGGGATGCTGAAAGTCCCCTGGTAGCTCCGGTAGCGCCTGCTGTTTGGGGCGCTATCCCAGTTTCGGCCCTAAAAGCTCTTCCTAAATTTGCCGGGGACAACACAAAAATGCCAGCAGAACATTTGCAGGATGTAGCGGATGTATGTCTGGTACACGGTATTACAGCGCAGAATGTAGCCCTGAGGCTCCTCGCTGCGTCCTTCAAAGGCAAGGCCCTGGATTGGTATCGGACGCTGACTCCTAATACCATTCGCACTTGGGATGACCTCGGAGATCCATTCTATGAAAGGTTCTTAAATGACGGAGATCGTTCTTCGTTATACTATCAGCTATCTGTCATCAAACGAGCACCCCAGGAGGCTCTGACGGACTTCGATGCCCGATTTCACTCAAGTTGGCGGAGGATTCCTGTGACTATCCGCCTGACTCCAGAACTGGCGTTCATGTTTTATCTGAAGTCCATTAACCCCGACATTTCTATGATGATCAAGTCTTTGGGAGGAGCCACTTTACCAGATGCTTATGCTACCGCTATCAAAGCGGAGAATCATTTGATAGATTGTGAGAAATTGCCTCCTCAACCTATTGTGCCGATATTTCCTGAAATATCAAACGCAGCACAAGAGGTTGCGTCGACCAGTGCGCCAACAACTCCCCAGTCGATGTACTCATATCCAGCCGCTCCCGAAAACTTGGCCTCCACATCGGGTTCTCCCAAGGATGAAATGGGCGACCTCAAGGAAATGTTGCGAAATATGGCGAATGATATAACATCTCTCAAGCGGAACCAAGCAACGCCTCCATGGCCCGCATATCAAAACTATCAAGGAGGGCAGTCTGCTTATCAGCAAAATGAATATCAGAGTGCGCCTCACACTAATCCATCAGCGCCGACTACCAACCAAATGGTCCCGGTGCCTACGCCGCTGGCAGGTGCGTCGCCAAGCTCAAGTAGAGAATTAATCGCGGGACAAAACAATCTTATTGATGACATCAATCCATGGTGTTTCCCCTGCAATGATGCACATATGCCCCAAAATTGTCCGCGTGGCAACTTACAATAGAGGGTGGCAGAACAACGCAATCAAGGCATTGCTACAGAAAATGGAGAATACATATATGCCTCGGCAATGGAGAATGCGGTCCTTACTGGGCAAATGCAAGGAATGTCCTTAGAGCAAGAGTCCGATATTGTGCCTGATCACGCGCTCTTCTCATGGATGGAAAATGAGGAAATGGTGTTTTCCAACGACACGTCCACAGTTGAGACGTCGCAGGTACAGTCCGACTATAGCACACGCTCAAAGAGAAGATTCACCCGTGAGCCTGTTGTTTCACTTTCGGACAACCCGCAATGCACAGGCGTGTCCAATCAAATTCCCGGCGCTTCAACCGTCTCTTCGCCTTCTCAACCACGAAAGGAGATTATTATAACAAGAGCGAAGGAGCATAAATCTTTGAGCTCATCACCTTTTAATGTGGTGGAGCAATTGAAGAAATCAACCGCTAATGTGTCTTTATGGGACATGCTAGCTATCCCGGAACAGAAAACCATGTTACAAAAGGCGCTTCAACAAGAGAGCAACTCAGCACCAACAAAGCCGTCTGCCAGTACAGAGGGGGTTTATCAAATGCCGCCAGCTAAAATTCTTGCAGACAAGATGAAGGGATCCCACGCGGAAGGCGGAGGTAGTACAAAACCTCAACCCTTCTTCTTGACTCTCATTGTAGGGAAGAAGCTATTACACAATGCTATGATTGATTCTGGCGCTAGTACAACGGTTATGCCAAGACTGATAGCCGAAGCCTTGGGGCTCAGCTACGAACCTATGAAGAAGGGGGTGATGCAGCTAGATGGAAATAAAGTTGATACGGTGGGTGTCATCAAAGCGCTTCCGTTAACTCTATTTGCTTGCCCAAGTATCACGGTCCTGCAAGATACTATAATCATAGATGTTCCTCCTATGTTCGGTCTCTGTCTATCTCGAGAATTTACTTCAAAGGTGGGCGGATATTTGTCCTTAGATTGGTCACATTTAATACTTAGGACCAAACATGGTGCGAAAATGAAGATAGAATCAGAGGCTCTACATTCCGAACACGTGGCGGATGAGGCCCTGATCAATTTCGAGGCCGCACATACCTCCATCACTAAGCAAGACATGTACAATGTCGAACTACTAGAGGAGGAGGTGAGCGGAGATCGAAATGATAAGGAAGATACTTTGTTGAGCGAACACATAAACAATGATCCTTTCGGGAATTATCATGCTACCGGATTGGGAACATATGTGATTTATGATGAAGACCAAGTTCTTCTGAAGGTCGTCAAAGAATCCGACGATAACCAAGCAGATGAGCTGTGGACGTTGTATTTTGACGGAGCAAGGAGCAAAGTTGGAGCTGGAGCAGGGGTATGTCTAATATCCCCGCAGAATGAAAAGTTGTTGAGATCTTTCCGTTTCCAATTCGCCTGTTCAAACAATGAGGCTGAATATGAAGGGTTAGTCCAAGGCCTAAGTTTAGCGAAACGAATGGGTATTAAGCAATTGATTGTGTTCAGAGATTCTGAACTAGTAGTTAATCAGGTCCGGGGAATCTCCGCAGCGAAGAATGTCCGAATGAGATCCTATCGGCATCGAATCTAGGACCTGATTGAAGGATTTGAAGCTTTTAACATCCTGACCGTCCCTCGAATGCAGAATAGCGATGCAAATTGCATGGCGGTGATCGTCGCTCAGTTTGACCCTGTCTCTGACTTGCTTCAGAACAAATATTTAGTACGAGTGCTTGTTCGACCAGCAATTCCCGACAATGATCAGAGTTGGCAAGTCTTTGAAAGCGATGAGCACATCACCTCGTTTATCCAACACTCGGGAGAATTTGCTGATCAACTTCAATCGAAGATCGCCGAGGCCTATGAAGGACAAATTATGCAGCTCAGGTCAAATAAACTTCCAAAGGGGTTAGTTACTCTCGAGAATTTTTTCGATTGTAATGACGCCCGAAATGATAAGCGGAAATTCATGGCAAACAAAAGTGATTATGAAAACCTTTGGGTCTCCGATGACAGGAATCTCCAGGTCGGGAAAGATGTCCCACAACAAGATAGAGAAAGGCTTATCGGTTTCTGCGAAAAATATGGAGTAGTGGCCTAGTCCTATGATGATCTGGAGGGTTACGATCCTGGCATCATTGAGCACACTATTGAATTAACAGAAGGTGCAAAACCAGTCCGACAGAAGTAGAGGCCAGTGAACCCTAAAGTTGAGGCCCTAATGGCACAAGAGCTAACCAAGCTCATTGATTCATGAATTGTCTTCCCAATTAAACATAGTACTTGGGTATCAAATCTGGTACCAATCTTAAAGAAGAATGGTGATATCCACTTATGTGTGGACTTCCAAGACCTCAACAAAGCATCTCTGAAGGATCACTACCCATTGCCTTCTATGGAGTCAATCCTCCAAACTGTCGCAGGATCGGAAATGTTCTCTCTGCTGTATGGCTTCTCTGGCTATAACCAGATTCGAGTTAAAGAAGAAGATCAGCACAAGACTACGTTCACCACCAAGTGGGGAACATTTGCATATGCTAAAATGCCTTTTGGTTTATCCAATGCAGGGGCAACTTTCCAGCGAGCTATGGACATCGCATTCAGCGAACTGATCAATAAATTTATTCTAATCTATTTGGATGACCTTACTGTGTTCTCTAAATCTAAAGATGATCATTTTGATCATTTGGAATTAGTTTTCCAAAAATGCCAGGAGTTCGGGGTTTCCTTAAATCCAAAGAAATGCGTTTTCGAGATACCGCAGGGTAAGCTGGTTAGGGCATGTTGTGTCTAAAGAAGGTATTTCAATTGACCAGAATGAGTAAGGGCTATCAAGGAAGCTTCCCCTTCCGGTAAATAAGAAAGGTGTCCAGTCTTTTCTCGGCAAGGTAAATTTCGTCACAAATTTATTCCGATTTTGCGGGAATGATTAGGCCGATCACTCTAATGCTAAAAAAAGATTAAGCTTTCAAATGGACAACAGAAGCTCAAGAGGCTTTCGAAAGGGTCAAGGAAGCGATCTCCATAGCATCTTGATTAATCGGATCGGTGCAAGGATTTTATAATGTATGCTTTAGTAGCAAGTCCAGTATCGCTACTGTTCTGACTCAAAAGGATAGTGAAGGAAAGGGAGGCATCCAGTGGTGTTCTATTCCCGAACGCTAAAGGAATATGAGGTGAATTATAACTTCGTCGAAAGACAGGCCTTTGCAATAGTAAAAGGACTTAAAAAGTTCCGCCATCTAATTTCCTGTAACAAAGTTCTGGTATATGTCGCGCATTCTAGTGTGCGGGAATATATCATGGAAGGAGAGATTACAGAAAAAAGGGCTAATTGGATTACCAA
The DNA here is from genome assembly GCA_007258455.2 of Sequoia sempervirens. Classification (NCBI taxonomy): domain Eukaryota; kingdom Viridiplantae; phylum Streptophyta; class Pinopsida; order Cupressales; family Cupressaceae; genus Sequoia; species Sequoia sempervirens. The sequence continues at coordinate 22,174 of VDFB02317816.1, read as the reverse complement.
GATCCTGGAGTATGATTTCGAGGTCAGGCCTACCAAGACTGTCAAAGGCAGAGGACTGTGTGAGTATATGGCACAGAACGAGGAGGTGCCCGCCAAAGAGGAACAACCAGAGCTCGTCCTGATAAATGGATCGGGATCGGAAGACGATTGGCTGACAAATAGAATGAACTTCATGCGAACTGGAAGGTATCCGCTAGGCCTCTCATCCCAAAAAAGAAGGTATTACCAGCTTCAGAATTGCAGATATATGCTGATAGAAGGAGTTCTTTTCAAAACAAATTTTAATGGTGTGCTCCTGCGATGCGTTAATTCAGGGGAGGCGCAGAGGATCCTCGACGCCTTTCACAATAGCGACGAGGGTGGACATTTCTTTGCCAAAACTACCGCCATCAAGGTCCTGAGAGCTGGATATTACTGGCCTACACTTTTCAATGATTCCTACTCTCTGGTAAGGACTTGTAAAAAATGTCAGTTCTTCTCTGACAGAAGGAAGAATTCAGCGATGCCCCTCAAACCTATCGTGGCGGATGAACCATTTGCGCAATGGGGCCTGGACTTCATCGGAATGATCAATCTGGTTTCTAGTGCCGGACATAAATGAATTTTAACAGCTACAGACTACTTTACAAGGTGGGCGGAAGCTGTTCCCCTTAAGGGGGCAACAGAAACAGAGATTGTAGACTTCCTCAAAGCACTAGTGACAAGGTTCGACCCTCCGAAGACAATCATTTTGGACAACGCCAGAGCATTTCTAAGTACAAAGGTATGTCACTTTGCATTAAAAAATGACATATTCCTTAAAACATCGTCAAACTATTATCCCCGGGGAAATGGCCTAGCTGAATCAACAAACAAAAGTTTAGTCCGACTCCTTAAAAAGGTTGGCTCAGAACACCAGAGGGAATGGCATAAAAATCTCTGAAAAGTGCTCTGGGCCAACCGCATAACTCCTAAGCAAGTCCTCAAGACTTCGCCCTATGAGCTGGTATATGGGAAGGAAGCGCTGTTACCTATTTCTATGGAGATCCCGGCAATACAGTTATTAAAGTCACTTGAGATAGAACAAAATGATGCCATAGAGGTTCGGCTCGCCGAATTGCTGGAGGTACAAGAAAAAAGGGAGAATTCCCTAATAGCAATAACAAGCCGTCAACAGGTGGTCAAACGATGGTTTGACAAGAAGGCTTCCGACCAAGGTCTAAAAAGTGGAGACTTAGTGCTAAAATATGACAGCAAGGCTGCAAAGCCAGGTCAGCACGGTAAGTTTGACAGCCTATGGGAGGGACCCTTCAAAATCATTCGGTGCATGCAACACAACGCTTTTGAGCTAGAAAATATGGAACAAGAGCCGTTAGAAATCCCCGTCAATGGGATTCATCTTAAGTTATTCCATTAGGCAAAAAGGGTCTACCCTGTACAATTGTAAATAATGCTTTTATTTCTTTTCCTATTTTTGGCCTGTTCTCTTGCTAAATCAGTGGTCTTTCTACGCATTTGCTCATTATCGTTGGTGGGTAAAACACCAGAGTTTCTTTACACAAAATATACTCATAAATGGAGAAAAGACATACAAAATTTGCAAACCCAGAAAATTTTAAACACACAAGCAAAAAGGAGCATAGACTTTCCTTAAAAAGAGAAGTATATATTTATATATATATGTTCCTAGGCTACAAAATGGCTGAGATGCCGATTTTCAAAATGTACAAGTATTAGAGTATACTATATATACAATGGCCTTTTATCAGGCTTGTCTAGAGCAGGTGAGTTACATCATCAAGCAGGAAGGCAAGGGAGTTATCTATCCAAAGGAATGGTTGGCAGCAATCGATGCATCCACTGCAGCGTCTGCTTCCTCCTCGTCCACATCCTCGTCGGCGGCACTGGTAGCATCATTTGGCACAACCGCCAGTGGTGGTGGGAACACCAGGTTCCTGAAGTTAGTGTACCAATCTACGTCGTAGAAAGGTATCACGTTGTAGCTCTGAAACAAGAAGTGGAGGGCCTGAGTAACCCTTTCCTGGTGCTGGCCACGCGTCTGCAGGCAGAATCCGGTGAAGAATGGCAGCCATACGACAACAACTTCTTCTTCGATAAAGCGACGCAGGTCGCTGGCTGTTGGCAGGCCTATCCCATATGCAACATGCGCAACAACCTCGCCGAGCCCATTTAAGTACTTCTTCGGGAAGATTTCCTTCACTAGCCTTAGGATAAGTGGCCGAGGAACGCTGATGTCCAACATGGACGCTACAAAGTGTGAACATATGTCAGTATTCACCCTATACTTATCTTCATATTCTACGTAATCCTTGCCTAGGACCCACTTAATGGCCACCAGAACCAGCGAATGTTTGTTCTTCATCATCCTTTTCAGCCTTCTAGTAGAGATCTCACCTAAGAATGCTGTGTGTGATTTAAATGAGGTTAGGCGAATTGGGGTATCCATTCATCCTGACACTGTCCCTAAGTCTCCTAAGATAATGCCGAATTTTCTCACCACCTAACCTATGAAGGGACTTGCTTAGCAATCTACTACTGACCTATCACCTCTCAAACGCTAAGTATGTTTGCTTGCTATCTACTGGCCTATTTATAGAGAAATTGACAAGACATATGCCAATCCGCCTTTAAGGAACGTGATGTATGCTGGCTGCCATCTCGAAGGCCGAGTCTGCGTTTGTTCACATTTTGGGCTAGTACATGCATGATAGCACGACTCAAGGCGTGCTTAATTGAATGAAGTTGATTAATTAGCTTTAAAATGGTGGCACTTGTTGGTGAAAGGACGTATGGCCGTAGGCTATTGTGTCATATCTCAAGCGCATCCCAGAGCCCAAGGCGATACTCGTATCTTTTTTAGGCGGTGATCGTTTGCTTGGCGTAATCATTTCGGCCGGGATATTAATTGCCAGCGCATGTTAACGCAAGGTTGGAAGGCCAATTGCAAGCTCAATTTCCAAGAAAATCAGAGCGTATCACACGATCTCTTAAAAAACAATGATGAAATATAGCCGCCTCGAAATAGCAATCAATTCATCTTGCACGAGTTGTAGGATTAACGGTACATGCCGAATTAAATGCAAAAGACTTGATTTCACCTACCACCTTGGGAAATGTTGCTATTATCGCAACAAAAAGGCTTAAATATTTCAAAGGCTTTTACAAACGCAGAGAAGTGCAAAGTGTTTTCTGTCTGTCTATCCAGTGCAAGTGTATTCGCAGGCTAGGAGCTTACAAATTCTGCAGAGAAAGAAAAATGTCAGAATCCTCAGCTCAGCCAATGCAGGAGGAGATTATCCAAGAACTGTATACGGCTATTCGTTCCTCAGCTGAGGTATATGTGTATGAGGATGTAGCATACGCCACGCCTGGTATACCCGCGAAGACGAAAAGAGCCCACACAGAAGAGCTGGATAGACCCAAGGAATGGAGTAACTAGAAAAGGGTTAGAGAAAAATGGGATAATATCTACGACCCAAAGCTTACAAAGAACCCTAAATCTCTTAGAGAGGCGGCTTGTGCAAGGTTATCAGTAGCAAAGGTAGACCAATCCACGGCAGGTAGAGTCTAGTTTAGCGGTCTCCCACAATATATGGTCCCATTGGTGCACTATTGCCCGGAGGTGGTCGACACGGCTTTTCAGCGCTATAATCTGGATACCCACTGCATTGAAGGTCGCAATTTAAGGGTTCAAATCAGCCCAGAAGCTATTTGGCATATGTTATGTATCCCTGATCCTAGCAGAAGAAAGGAAACTATCGAGCATTTCTGCCCAAGCAAGGGGGAGAAAATATGGAAGAGGATGAAAACTGGCTCCGATTTCTTGTTAGAGGAGACTAATAAGAAAGGTATCGTATCCGCTAAGGCACCGAGTATCCCATTATTGTGTGATTCATTCCGCGATGATCTCTGGGACCCCATGTCCATGTTGGCATTTGTTTGCGGCCGAGACTCTGATGAGAAGATCGAGGCTTTTCCGCTGGGCCCTGCGATACAGTTTCGGAAGCAGCATAAACTCTTCTGGTATGATTTCACTGAGTTCATGGTTGAAGAAATGATACATCAAATGGAGAATTACCAGGCGGAAAAGAAGTTTAGATTTCTTTCCTACCTGGTCCACATGTTCCTGCACGAAAATCTCAATTTTTTCGCCCGATTTATTCCTCTATCAATTTTTGATGAGCAGAATAAAAGAAAGCCGGTGTCTACATGGACACCTTTCCTTTCCGCAACATATGACTATTATGCGTTCTCGAACTATTTCATAGCCCCGGTCCTAAATGATTTGATCGGAGAAGGTGATATCGTCCGGCTCAACACGGAACATACTGGATTTTTGCAAGGCTACACCCCTGCTTGTGACTGGTTCTTGGGCAAGGATTTCACAATCCTTCGAATGCGAGGCTTTATTGGTAAGCCTTTCCTACTCCTGGCTTGCATCACCGATAGGGTGCTCGTGCTGGAGGTGTTCCGACAAGTGTGTATCATTGATTTCATGTTCTGTAGCTGCGAAAGTGTCAAGAAGAAGGGATTCTTCACCTTCCTGAAGAGTTTCAAGTCAGTAATGCTTGTTAAAAAACAATCGCACAAGCTGTTAGAGGAGAAGCTGGCACATCTAGGGTTGGTACTGGTAAATGATAAGTGGGATTACAACCCTTTCAACGACCTGCCAAAGCCACACATGAAGGTCACACATGTTCCCCGACCATACTGGGAGAAGCGGCGTAATAAGCGGACTGATAAAGATGAGGATTTTGTTGAATTAGCACAAATCCCTACACCGGATACCAGAGGTCCATGGCACAAGTTCTACTTTCCTGTCGCCGTGGCCCGGGACAACCTTCCGATAGAGCGCGGCATATATAACAAGTTGAAAGTGGGCGAGGAATGGAGTGATGAAAAAATAAGAGCTTTCTGGAAATATCGCCAGGAAATACACAGTTGAAGGCTCCTTATAATCAGATAAAGGACGACCAGAAATTTGATAGATGGTGGGATGAAGGCCATCCCAGCCCGATCTCTAGTGCTGAAAGAGCGAAGAAGCAGAGGGATCTGAGGAGCAGGAAGAAGAAACGGCGGTATCATCCTCTTCAGCGCAAGGAGGCAATGTCTCCGAGCATACCGCCTATGTGGGCACTAATGTACGCTTTAATATATCAAGAGGCTCGCTTACACGCACATGGGCCGCTAAACCGGTAAGGCTAACGCCTCAGCAGAGGGATCCGACGACTGAAGTTAGTGAGTGTCCGCCTGCGAAAAGGCAGCGCACGGAAAGTGTTATCAGAGGAGTTCCGCATGAAACCGTCGAAGAGAGGTGTCCGCTGCTGGCAAATGCCGGAGTTTGCAGGTGAATCACGAACGATTCCAGAGCCACTACCGACCGATAAGCAGGTACATTTCGCTCTTTCTTCTCTCGCATCTCATTCCTTTGTACCTGCCACTGCTTCGTTAGTAACTCTGCCATAGGTCTGAGCCCTCCACCTTCTGCTTCTGGTCCAGCTTATTCGGTTGGATTTGCCCAGTATTCGCAGGCCTCACCGTTTATAATTACTCCTCCGAGTATGCTCACGCCTACTGCTGCACTCAGTCTTTCCTCACCTCGCTTTTGGAAGATGTTCCCCCTATTGGCCCCCATTCTTTTTCCGCTATGCTTACTGATCCCCGTCCATTGCAACAGGCTGACACCCAGTCAGCAACCCCCTTTTTTCAGCCAATTAGCCTTACGACTGAATCTCTGATTCAGCCGCTACAAATGCCTAGCCCTGCTGACAATTCTTAGGTTAAGCTATGGAACGTGCCACACTTTTCTCTGCAAACTGTCACTTTCCAGAAGAAGCAAATGTGTGCGCCTATGAAAGTTACCTATCCCTATGCCTTGCCTTCTGGTGTTCCTTTTGTAGGTGGGCTAGTTTCATCACCAGCCGAATTCATAGCGCAGATAGATTGTGGAAAGGAAGCGCGCGCAAATAGAATGAGGCGACGCAAGGCAAAGGATGACAATGCTCCTGCCGAGCCAAGAGTACAGGCTTCGTACGATGAGGCCCGATAAGAGTTGAAATTCACAACCATGTACCCAAGGGTAAGCAAGCCTCAGGGAGAAATGCAACCCGAAGATTATGAGATCTATGCTGTCGGACTTAACATGAAGATAGCCCGGCCACAAGATAAGGTCAAAATTATGGAGGAGACACAACGGGTGGTCACTTCTGACTTCTTCAAAACTGACCACCAGTTAAAGAAGAAGGATGAGCAACTCAAGGTAGCCAAGGAAAGGGTGATCTTTCTGGAGACAAAGGAGAAATTCTTGGAAGCAGATATCACCCGAATGACTGAGAGGGCGCTAACAGCAAAAAATGAGAGGAACAGGCTTCAGGGTGAAATTGCGAAGACCCAGGTTGCTGACCCAGGCTTAGTAAAAGAATTACAGAGTCAAAACCAAGTAGTGCAACAGAGCCTACGGTCGATAGAGGAGGAGCTTGAACGCTTCCGCCTTGAGTATAGTCAGAGGATGGCAGAGAAGGGTGAGGAGTTGGAGCGCCTACAAGAGCAGCATCAGCAGAAGGTATAGGAAAAAAGAGGTAGAATTCAAAAGCCTGAAAGCTAAGCTAGAAGAGGAGCTCCGAGAAACAAAGGCTTCTCTGGAAGAGCAATCGACTAACCACTCCCGAGCTGAACAAAATTGGAATAAAGAAATGAGTAGCTATGCGGAGCAGTTAGCGTCCGAGAAAAAAAAGAAGGCAGAATTAGCCAAAGCCCTCATTTCAAGGGACGCGGAGATTTCTTCGCTTAAAGCCTCTCCGTTACCTACCCCTCCCCAACCTGATGTCATTCCGCTGGTCAGACAATTGTACCTTTCTCACTGGGAGAAAGTCAAGGCTTTCTGTCTAACACTGCAACCTACCCTCCGATTTATCGCCAAGGCATTAAGGCTAAATCAGGAGGCCAACGACACAATAGAACAGTTCCCACGTTTCATCTTGGAAAAGGTTCCTGAGGCAAGGGACTTGCTCAATAAGCTATACTCAGTCTCAGATGAGATCCTTGCCGGGGCGGGTATTGAAGATCGGGACATTGCTGCTCAAACAACAAATAAATTCATTCATTGTTACTCTGCCTTCCAGCGCACTAAGGCAGCGGTAGCTTTTCTAAGTAAGGAATTGGATGGCATTCAGGGAAGTTTCTCTGAGTTAGGCAAGCTAGGGCTGCCATCCCCATTCCTCGAGGATGGCTCCATTGCTACAACTACACAGATTGAGGAGATTATTGAGCAGAAAGAGAACGATCCAGAGGCATTCAAGGAGTTCGGCAGTTCCCCAACGACAGCCGACATTGAGACGATCATCCATCCACTCTCCCAACTGCTTTTCCATATCCAAGCAGGGGCCGACCTACCTGAGGTGCTGCCTCACAAAGAAGCTATTGACCTCCGCGGGGCACAAGAAAATTTGTGCAGCATGGCAAAACCGTCCGAAAGTGAATGGTCGCCCTTGTAGGCTGCTCTTTCCAAACTCTAACTCCATTCGCCTTATGGATAAGAGCTCTGGTCTGCAGGACCAGAGAGTTTTAGGTTCTACGTTCCTTGTCCGAAACGCCCCTGATAGTCGCCAAAAGCTGTTAAAATAAATTTTTGAACAGCTCCCTTCGGGTTTCTTTTTGTGAATGTGTGTGCGCCGGCCTGTGTGTCGCCGAGTCTGGTCGGCTTTTCATCGAGTTTTGATCTCCCGCTGATTCGCATTCCCTCTTCGCAACTTCGGGTGACGACTTCCCTTTCGGCTCTTAAGAGGCTGCGCTGGGCGTCCACGTGTCTCACTTACGAAGGTTTTTATTTCCTTTTTGCCTTGAATTCCCTTCAAGTTGCGAAAGCCTTCAGCCGAGGCCATCACTTCTAAGGATTGTCAGAGGGACTCGCATCTTGCTACGTGGTGGCGTATCGCGAGTTTTTCATGCGGGAATGAAATAAGCAGCTGCGAGCTGCGAAGTGCTTCCGCAGGCCTTCTTTTATTGTTGGCCGGCCCCACCTTCTGCTAGATGGCAACCATTCGCACCTTTTCAACTCGGCAGAGGGGTGAGTAACCGCGGGCTGCGAAACGCTGCCATGCGTCTTTCGAACCTGGTTGATGCATCTTTATCTCCACTACAACGAAGACCTCAGCCCATGGGACACGTGTTGCTACTTCGCAATCTCTCGACAGCGGTAAGGGAAGTTTTCATTCGGGCAGCGACATGATGCCACGTACCTTATAACTAATCCTTGAGGCGGGCGATAGGCTGGATGACGAAATTATGTTATTGGACGCCGCTCTTCATGTTTTTTCAAAATGGTGGATGACGCTTGTCGCCTCGGGTATGGCTGTGACCGCTGCCATCATTACAAAGGGTGCGCCTGCAACTGGATGACTAGATGCTGTGTTCTAGCTCATTGCTATTGTAACAACATTGTAAATCTTTTGATTCTGGCATCATTGCTGAAGATTGTGGGGTCTTTTTTGTTTCAGCTTTTCAAAGCGGTGGGAGTTTTTCCCCCCTGCTATATATACTCTCTCTGTCAACGAGAGAAAAGAAGGTCCCAAAAAATTCGGAGGAGGGAAGATTTTAGGAAGGAATACTGGTTTTAGCAAGAGACATCAGGCCTCTTTTACATGTTTATTTGCAAGGAACTTTCAGACTGTGCCTATTGTTCGGCCTTTCTGTTTTTCATGTTTTGATTAAACTGTAAACTGTGCTCTTATCATCTTAAGCAATTCATAGACTTCTATATATTGAATACAAGCTTGCTTATCTAAATCATGTCTAAACGACTCTTCTTAGTAGTAAAGATGTATGTGATATCATTTTATGTCAATAAATGAACTGTTTATGCTATAGCTTTAAGTTTCCGACATCTTGGAACGTAATAACACCACTCAGGCCCTTAAGTCTATGATTTATCGTGCCCATCAGCAAACTTTGGCGCATCGCCTTAGATTAGATTTTGCTTCATTATATCTATTTCCTTTTCCCTTTACAAAACCCATTATAGAAGAAGCCGACTTCTTTAAAAATTTGGAGGTTACTCAGTTTGGCGCAAAGGGGTCCCCCTTGAACTGAGTTTCCCATAAGGCACTGTTACCTCGTCAATTTTTGGCGTCAACAGATATTATTCACGTGGAGGGAAGAATTTGAATTTGAAAAGGGAATATTCCTTTGAGAATATTCTTTATGCAAGTTAAAGGATTGGAGGAAAATTAATTAATTAAACAATTTGGGAAAATCATTTAATTGTACAAGTTGGAAGAATTAGGAGTCTTAATTAAATAATTGTGAATTATTTAACCAAGTGGGATTATTATCATTTAATTAAATAATTTGGAATTATTTGATCAAAAGGGGATAACATGATGAATTATGATGAATAACCTCAATTATTCAAATAATAGGAGACTAAGGTGAATTTAACTAAATAATTGGACATTATTTAATTAAATAGAGGAAATAGGTGAATTATGAGAGAAATGGTGTAAGTGAAATCAGGATGTGTGATACACTTAGGACATTTTCAAGTGTCTACATTTTTCCCCTCTTTGAAGCGAGGTACTAGTTGGATTTCTTCAAAGAATTGATGTTGCAATCGAAAAAAAATGATGCCTCACTATGTCCCATTGGCCAAAAGAATGTTGGTGTGCTGCCCCCTTGAGAAATCGAGTGGAAAAACTAATTTTTTGGTTGAGATCACGACAAGACGAAAAACAACAATTATGGAGTGTCATTCTCATCACAGGCTATGACAAGGCATTCATTTGCCTCTATGGAGCACATAGGATTTAGAAAGTGGTTTTAAGGAAGGAATTTGACCATTATGATGAGATTTAAGATGTGTAAGTGGTGTAAGAGGAGTTGTATTCTATTTTGGGAGGTTGACTAAGTTTATTAGGACACTAAATATTTATATAGAGGCAATGAGTGCCAAGTTTTGGGCTCATTAGATTTACCCCTTATTTTGTAAACCATTTATAGTTTCTTGTTTCTAATTGTTTTCTATATTGGAGCCTTGGGATAGTAGTATGCATGGCCATTTTCAAGTTCACAAGAGCAATCGAAATACTATTGAATTGTATGGAGATAATGTGTTTCATATGTACAAGTTATCTTTCAAGATTAACACATACTTGAGTCTCTCTTTGATTGTGGAGGTTGTCTTCATGTACATTTGGTATCATGTGATTATTTATCATGATTTACTAATTTTAAATTTTCACATAATATTTAAATGGGTAATCCAATGTTGCATTGATAAGATATGTATACTCTTTAGAGAAATAACATTTGTAGTAGTATACCTTGATTTAACAACAAAGTGGTTTTAGTTTCATCTTTTAGTGGGCTACATTTTTCTTCAAATGGAGGTGGATTCCAAGGTTGGTGGGAAGGGTCAAGAACCTTATGACTAGCACTTGCACCCATATGAGGTTCAAGGGAGACATTGACAGGAAATCAGAGGTAAAACATAAATGAATTGTAACAATAAATAATTAGTTATATAAAAATATATTTGTATACATATATGCATTGTATAATATAAATAGGTAAAATAAATAATCATAAAAAAGATTAAATAATAATAATGTCAATGAGTACAACAAAATGCTATCAGGTCAATAGTCTATCTCTCCACTCTGTCATAAGTATGGCTTCTATGTTCCAATCAACCATAGTCTTTGGTAAGGCAAAGCAACTTCTGACCTCGGTTCAAATTATGGTAGGCATACTTCCCAAGTATTATGTGAGTTGTGATAAAGCTGGTTGTAAGTCCCCCTCAACAACAACATCTAAGCCTAACAATTATTCAAGTTTGATGTGCACTTCTCATTTTCTTTGGTTCTTCACATAGCAGGTCCAAAATGTTTGATTAAAATATTTTTGTCATCCCAGGTTTTCACTTCTGTAGACACTCTAAATTTTAAATTTTGAAAAACAGAGCTAAAAAAAAGTCGAAGCATTGCTGCCAATGCAACAAAGTAGGCTCTTTGTGTGTGGATAACAAACATGGTCACACTATTTCTTACTTAGTTTAGCAAAGACAAATGTATTCAAACACTTTTCCTTGACAATGCTAAATTTACATGCCTATCTGTTGGTACATTAATGGGACCAAAGGTATCTCGTTCCTCCCAAAAATTTGTTATTGATCTGTTGCTTATAAATAATATGTTGTGCATCAATGAAGATGCAAATAGATGGTGTTAGGATGGTGAAAGAAATGCCATTATATCAGACCACCTACATCAATGATAATATAAGGGGTTATTTCAAATAAATTTCACAATTTAATTAAAATATTAAACTATTAGTAGTTGAATGATGTCAAAATATCATAGGAAGAAAAATCTCCACAGTCATCAGATGTAATTTTTACTGTAACTCCACAATGTGTTTGCTAATTTCTTTAAACACTAATTTTAGCAACCCTATTGAAAGATGTCCATTAAAAAAAATGTTGTTATAAATATAATAGATAACTTTAGCAGAGGCAGCCAACCATACTTATGAACCATGCAGACAAGACCGTTGCAAAGGCTGTGAAAAGTTAGACCTATAATCTATGCCATAGAAGGATGTACATTCTATCACTTTTGCAATAAGAGATCAAAGCAATGATTCTTTGGAAGACAACATAACATCTCTAAAACAATTCTAGACAAGAAAAGTTTTACTTCTTTAAAAATTATTCCTATAAGAAATTTATCTTTCATATATTGTTAATTTAATCCTAACTCCAAAGATCAAATTTAATCTCATTTATTAAATTTTATCCCAACTCCCTATTTCCTTTATTAAATTTAATCTCATTTATTATTAATAAAATTAAAAACCTAGGCATTACCTCCCAAGATCAAATTAGTAACCATTCAGACTACAACTATATGTTTCTTTTGTTTGTAAAATATGTTGAAAAATGGAGGTAATTATGTAGCTTTAAAACTTGTAAAACTATGAGACTGTCAACCATTTCCACACAAAGTGATACCGAACATAAACATGCTTCTTTTGTTTGTTAAATATGTTGAAAAATTGGGTATTATGTAGCTTTAATACCTTCTCACTCTCAACCATTTCTCGCACAAAGCGATATTGAACATAAACATGCTTAGTACAAGCATTATACATAGGATTTTTGGCTAAACAAATAGCACTCTGACTATCACATTCAAGTCTAATTTGCTTGCAATTAAAACCAATACCTTTCCCAAGTCTCTATAACCAAACTGCCTCTTTAGAGGCATGTGTAGTAGCCATGTACTCTATTTCTGTGGTGGAAAAAGCAACCGTGGGATGCCTCTTACTCATCCAACTAACCGCAGCTCCAAACAAAGTAAACACATAGCCACTTGTTGACCTCCGACTGTCCAGGTCTCCTGCCTAATCTGAATCAACAAAACCCTGCATGTCCAATGATATGTGCATAATATCCATATCATTAGCACCATGATAAACCAAATAGTAATCAGAAGTACCTCGTAAATATCTAAACACCCTCTTAACATAAGTCCAATGTTCTTTACCAGGGTTAGACATAAATCTACTTAGAACTCCCACTGCTTGGGCTATATCTGGTCTTGTATAGACCATTGCATACATCAAACTACCAACTCCACTAGCATATGAAATTTCAAACATTTCCTCATGATCAAAATCAAATTCAAGACTCATGTCTAAACTTAACTTTGTGCCAACTGGTAAAGGAATATTAATTGGTTTATTGTCATGCATGTTAAACCATTTCAAAATAGTATCAACATAGTTGCTTTGACTTAAGCAAAGATTTTTGTTACCTCTATCTCTACTGATCTCCATACCAAGGATATATTTTTCAGCCCCTAGATCTTTCATCCCAAATGTACTAGAGAGTTGTGCTTTCAATTCTTTGATCATTACCTTGCTGTTACCAATAAACAACATGTCATCTACATAGAAGATAATAATTAAAAGCTAATCATCAATACATTTTATGTAAACACAATGATCTTCCTCACCCCTAACATAACCAATTTTCAATGCAAAAGCATCAAACCTCTGGTACCACATTCTTGGTGACTGTTTCAATCCATATAAAGATCTCTTTAACCCGCAAAACCAATAATTCTTTTCCTTTTTCAACAAAACCATCAAGTTGACTAATATAAATCTCCTCATCAAGATTCCCATGTAAGAAAATAGTTTTCACATCCATTTTCTCTATCTCAAAATCATAAGCAACAACAATAGATAAAAAGAATCTAATAGAAGTTAATTTAGCAACAAGAGAGAAGATTTCATTAAAGTCAACTCCCTCTCTCTAGGAGTTGCCCTTGGCTACTAATCTAGCCTTGTACCTTTCGAGATTACCATCTGCTCCAATTTTCTTTTTAAAGATCCATTTACAACCAATGGCCTTTCTTCCTTTGGGAAAAATCTCAAGATCCCATGTGTCACATGTATCCAAGGAAGCCATTTCCTCATGCATAGCTTGTGACCAAAGCTTGTTCTCATTTGAAGACAAAGCTTCCATATAAGATCTAGGTTCATCATTAGTACTCATCAAAGCAAATATACAACGAAAATCAAGTGGGCTATACATATCAATGGGATTTCGTTGTCTTGTGGATCTTCTCAAAGAAGGTTCTTCTTGTTCCTCAATATGCTCATCATGAACATCTATCTCAGAAGAACTTTGTGAACTCTCCTCATCCAATCCATCCAATTGTTCTTCAACATGTGCATCTTCATGCTTCTTAGTTTTTGTCTCAAAATGCATTGTTCGAGAAGTATCCTTCTCCTTTGGTTGTTCTTCTCCTGAATAAGCTCTAAATTCCTTGAAAATCACATCTCTAGATAAAGTAATTTTTTAGGTTAGAGGATTCCAAAGCTTATAACCTTTTACATTTTCACCATAACCTATGAATATGCATTTCTGTGCTTTTGGATCCAACTTAGACCGCTTTTCTTTAGGCACATGAACAAAAGCCTCACAACCAAAGATCCTTAAATGTGCAACACTAGGGTTCATACCTAACCACATTTCATAAGGTGTTTTATCTTCAATAGATGAATTAGGAGATCTATTGATTAAATAACAAGAAGTACTTATAGCCTCAGCCCAAAGGCATTGATCTAGCTTAGCACTACTTAACATACTCCTAGCTCTTTCCATTAAGGTTCAGTTCATCCTTTCTGCTACTCCATTTTGTTGAGGTGTATATGGAGTAGTTTTCTGTCTCACAATTCCTCCATGCTTACAATAATCATCAAATTCCCTAGAACAATATTCACCACCATTATCTGATCTCAACACTTTTATTTTATGATCTGATTGTTTCTCAACCAAAGCCTTAAATTATTTAAACTTATTGAACACATTAGATTTTTTGTACATAAAATAGATCCAAGTGTATCTTGAGACATCATCAATAAATGTGACATAATATCTAGATTTTTAGATAGATTCAATATCCACAGGGCCCATAACATCTGAGTGAATAATCTCTAATAATCTTTTAGCTCTATTGTTCCACTAGGAAATGAAGATCTAGATTTCTTTCCAAACACACAATGCTCACAAAAATCATTTTTTCCAATTTTATAATCAAGAATACTGTCAACCAATTTCTTATTAAGAATGGCCCTAAGACCTTTTTCACCAATGTGGCCCAATCTATGGTACCACAACATACATGTATTTTCAGCTTCAGTTACATTGGCTGATTTATTCAAATTGGAGGTATCAAGCTTAAACAAAGTCCCTTTCCGAGATCCTTTAGCAACCACCATATTCCCTTTTACCAATCTGCAATCACTTTTATCAAATGTCACATGCATTCTAGAATCATTGAACTTAGATACATAAAGTAAATTTCTAGCAAGTCCTGGAATATGTAAAACATCATTAAGGGTATTAACCCTACCATCACTGAAACAAAACTTTACCTCTCCTTTGTCCACAATCTTTGTTGTGCTGTGTCAAAAGTGTTATCCATCTCTTTAATATCATTACTACCATCATCCAAGGATTTCTCTATAGAAGCATCATAACTCTTTTTCTTGTTCTTACAATCCTTCTTTACATGTCCAGGTTCCCACAATTCCAACACTTTACCTTACTCTTACCAGGGGTTTTAGGCTGTCCTTTGGACTTACCCTTTCCTTTCTTGTCTCCCTTAGGTTCCTTTTCCTTAGGCCTACCTCTTACAAACAAGGCATCTTGGGATCCTGTTTTATACTTCCTCCTCATCTCCTATGATAGGAGAGTAGGAATTATATTGTCCATATTAAGATCTACACCACTACCACTGATAGCAACAATTAGATTTTCCCAAGACTCTGGTAAAGAACAAAGTAACAAAATGCATTTATCTCATCTTCTAGCTTTACATCTACAGATGCTAACTGACTCAGAATCAAATTAAAAGGATTTAAATGATGTGCAACAAAATCACCATCTTTCATCTTTAAAGAATACAACTGTCTTTTCAGATACAAATTATTAGTAACAATTTTAGTTTGATAGATATCACTTATCCTCTTCCACAATTTAAATGTGGTAGTTTCATCTGAAACATTCAAGAGAATAACATCAACAAGACATAATCTTATAGTTCCTCTTGCCTTCTTATCAAGCTTAGCCCAATCCTCATCTGATATCGTTGTAGATGACTTCTTATCATTACAAACAACTAACCACTGATCTCTCTCTTCAAGGAGATCCTCCATTTTTAGTTTCCACATCTCATAACTAGATCCATTGAATCTTTCAATATCTAGACAAGAATTAGAACTCATTGTAACACACTTCTTTTACAAAATCTGCAATAACACAATAGTAAAAGCTCCCACTACAGCCAAAAAACCTTCAAACTTTTAAGAGAAAGGCGTCCCAAACTCTACCCAACCATTTGCTCTGATACCAAATGTTGAAAAATGGAGGTAATTATGTAGCTTTAAAACTTGTAAAACTATGAGATTGTTGATTTAATTAAGTGTTCTTTGTTACAAATTCTTTGTGGATGATTATCTATTTAGATCAATTTTACCAATTGTAGAAAGAGACAGAAGATTGTAGAAGAATGAGACAAGAAGATAGAAGTGACACAACATATACGTGGAGAAAACCTTTCAGGAACAAACTCTACCACCAGAATCAATAGTGCTTGTATTATTTAACCTCAGAACAAGATTACAATAACATTGTATCAATCCTTGATTGATATGCTTCCTTTTCTTCAACAATACTTCTTCACAACCTACAAATAAAATTTGATGAAACTCTCTTCAACTTGCTGCAATTAATAGGAAATTGTGAATATTGTAAACTCCTAAGAGTTTTCAATTACAAGAGGATAAAGCTCCTCACAAATATCTACACCTAGATTGTGCAAGTAGAGTTCCTCCATGAAATCCAAAGTCAAACCAAAGTCTCCATCAATTTGGGCATCCCAAACTGAAGACTTAACTGAACTATGGTCAAGAAAATATCTTACAAACTTATCCTCAAAATTGGTGCCCAAGAATGGGCCCCACTTGAATGAGCCTTGTAAATATCTTCTCATGCAAAGGTGTTAACTTAAAGATGCCAACTTGGGCGCCCAAGGTGGGTCCAAGTTGATCTGAGTTAATTGAAACATATCTCTCCATTAATTCGTGAAAACATTATGCATGATTGATCATCTCCACTTAATTGAAAGTATCAACCTGTTTTCTATCATGCAACTGAAGTCATTAGTCATGCAACTCAAGTCAACTAAATTAAAATACATGCAACTAAAACTAACTACATGCAATTGAAGATAACTGAACCATAAATGAAATGAACTGAACTGAACTGATACTGCCACTCCACACATTGTAATTATCAATCCCTATTTTGTAGGAACAAGGCATGCATTACATAAGAGTTAGCAATTCTCCAAATAGTTAATTAAAACAAGGTGGGTCCCACCTTCCATGTGGGCATCCCATGTGCTCCTATTTTGCAGGAGCTCTTCTTGGGCGTCTCCACATGTTCCTATCATTTAGGAATAATTACAAATGTCAATTTACATGTTCATTTCATTCAAATTTAATCTCTTTCTAATCCTAGTGTTGGGGAACACTTTCCAAGGACTTAGGAGGTACATGAAATATGTTTAGGATTACAATTAAATGGCATCCTATTCCCAACAAAACATAAGATATTCAAATAGCATGATATATATTCAAGCAAAATAAAAAGGAGAAATTTTGAGAAAAGAACAACATATAGATCTCCTTCCAAATAAATATCCCAAAGTATGTAGAACTAGGGGAGAACAACCCAAAGTAGGGCAAGAGCCTATACTGGGGACAAAAGTAGTCCCACGTGGGCCCCACACTAGAGTGCCTTAATATGCAATTGTAAAATAGTTTTCACCCAAAAAGTCAACAAGGGTACTCAAATAACTATACCGTCAAAATTGTATTATAATCAATTTATATTTGTTCCAAACACAAATAGTTATTCATAGTCTTACATGTAAGAGAATATTCAAAGCACATCTGACACCACAAACATACAAGCAATATTGCTTGTTATTGGCCCGTAGCTTTAAAACATGCAGCCAAAATGTATAACCCACGCTCCCCTATAATATCACCACTTGCATTACATCACCGCCAATATTTTAATAGATCCACATCAACAAGAACAAATAAGAACCAAGACTATCCCATCACCAAATCCAATCAAACCCACCTCCTATCCCACTTTGCTAGCAATACAACACTGAAAGGAAAATCAATCATTCATATGTGTCCCATCGATCAAATCCCTGTGCACAATAACTTGTGCATTCTCCTCTTTTGCCACTTGCAACCACCAAAACAATGGTGTTAAAGCCACCAAAATTGCTCGAGCAAAAAACAAACACTGCACACCATAAATACAGACAAAGTATGCAATTGAAGGCTCTGAAACAAATTTTCAAATTTGAAAAAGGAGGACAGAAATTAAAGACTCCATACCAAACCAACATTGAACATATAAAGAGGTTTTCAAATTCAAAGATGCATTACTCAATCTTTGCCAATTTCCATTTACCACGTCTCACTTTCATATTTAGTGCTACATTTTCCTAGAGGTAGACAAACAAAGAGGAGAAGCGACATCAACAACATGCTATCAAGATACAGGTATTCTACACAAACTAATTGTTTATGCCTACAAATGCCAATCTATTCAATGCTATGCAAATGTTTTTCACAATACTATAAATACCTTGGGTTTTTCATTTAAATTCTTTATGTCGGAATGACAATATGTTGTATGCAATGTAAATGTTTCTCACAAAAACCTATAACTCAATATTTGGGGTTTCAACTTACACTATTTATGAATGTCAAGTCAATTTAGTTCAATTTTACGGGTTGTTTTCTGTCTACTCTCAGTCCTATCATATTATGCTCATCTCGGCTCTCTAAGGCCTAACTAGTATGCAAAATCAACAGTCTCCTTTGGAGTTTCATGCTCCTACTGCCTGCCCTGATCAGTCCCTGCCTAAATTATCCTCTCCTCTCCTCCTGAGGTTTCTTTGGCTCCAGGCAATCCTAAAGCCATGCCTGTCTGTCCCTTATCAGCTATCTCCTCCTGAGTCAGTAATCAATGCGTTGGGTTCCTTACAATGTGATTGTTACACCCTATCTACTCTAAGTGCACAAGACCAAGTCTTTTTTGTTCATTACAATGTGATTGTTTCACCCCATTCTTTCTAACTGTTTATGTGGGGTTTGAACTTATACTGTTTATGGATGTCAATGCATTTATGTTCCTTAAAATGTGATTGTTACACCCTATCTACTCTAAGTGCACAAGACTAGGTCATTTTTGTTCATGACAATGTGCTTGTTACACCCTATTCTTTCTAACTCTTTATCTGGGTTTCAACTTATACTATTTATGAATGTTGATGCATATCTACTTAAAAACAATGTGATTGTTTCACCCAATATGGTCTAAGCGCATAACATCAACTACTTTCAGTTCAATTTCAACATTTTCATATATATTCTAGATGCTTGGGAATTCCAATATGGTCTATGTTGTGTAAATGTTTCTCACACAAACTTGTAACTCAATATCATGAAGTTTCATACTTAGTAACTGTTGATGAATGGCAATGAATTTCAATTCTTTACATTGTTAATTCCAATTTGCTAAAGTGCATAAGATCAACTCCATTCATTTCAATCCAAAAGGTTCTAAACTTGTGCAATTCAAACAAAGTAGTATGATCACATAAAATTCAACTGTTACCAAATTTACCATTATAAACTATCAAAAAACATAATAATGATTTTTTTTTTCATGCATCACTCTTTCTTTAAGGTTGTTCATTAATGGTTCTTATCATTGTTTGAAACATGTTTCCTAATGTGCATAGGTGCAATATAAAGTTGATATGAGGTCCACGCCAATAAAGAAGAGAGCCATGATAAGGTGGCCTATAGGTAAAAGAGGGGTTACATTCTCCCCTGAAGAAGAATTAAATGTAGAAGCAAAGATAGTTATGGTAATTAGTGCTCCATCAGGCAGGTGGACAACAACATAACAACAATTGGAATTGACAATGAATGAAATAGTAAATCAACAATCTAATGACATGGTGGACAACCAACCTGAGGAACTTAATGATGGCCTAAGTCTTCCCTCAACCCCTACCCCACTGTCTTGGTTGGTAGATGGATCTATGAATATGGGTAATGACAATTTGTTTTCCATCAGCCCCTAGCCAACTGTCTTGGTTGGTAGAGGGAGCTATTGATGTGGGTAATGACGGTTTAAGTATTCCCTAAGCCCCTACCCAACCATCTTGGTTGGTAGATGAAGCTAATAAATTGGGTATTGTCTTGTAGTGGGAAGAAGACCAAGGAACTTATTCATTTCCATCTCCACTTTCCACATTTCCCATACCACAAATGCTAGATTACTATGTAGATTTGAGCAAGGAAAGAGAGCAGAAGAGGGAGGAAGAGAGAGCTAAAAAGAAACAAGATAGGAAGGAAATAGAGCAGAAGAGGGAGCAAGAGATAGTTGAAAAGAAACAAGATAGGAAGGAAAGAGAGCAAAAGAGGGAGCAAGACAGAGTTCAAAAGAAACAAGATAGGAAGGAAAGGTAGTAGAAGATGGAGCAATAGAGGGTTCAAAAGAAATAAGATAGGAAGGAAAGAGAAATCAAGTGGGCCCATAGGTCATTGCAGCAAGAAAGACAGATAAGCAGTCTTACAAACTCATTACCGGACAACCATGCCTTGTTTTGGGAAATATTGAACATATACATCCCTCTGTTTGTTACTGCTAATGTTAGTTTGAGTCTCAACCCAAATGTAGGTTGCACTCCACTTTCTATTGGAAATAGTTGTTTAGCACCATTGCATGTAATTTGCACTCAATTTACAAATACAAATGCAAATCATGTAATGAAAACTCAAAGTGTAGAAGCAGGAGATGAGAGCACATCTCCAGATGTTTATCTTGGCATGCTTGATTGAGGTTGGGAGGGACCATCCCTACCACTCTATGAATTATTGGCTACTTTTTTGATGTGTATTCCAGACTGCAAGATATAGTTCAATTACTGGTTGTTTACTTTTGTTATTAGGGACTGTAATATCCTGATATTAACCACATAAATTTTCCCACCATGTCACCCTACCACTTGTGCATCTGCCAATTTTATTTTTATTTTTAAATTTTGAGCACCCCACCACCTCTCACACATCGATTCATCCAAGGTGTTCAAAATGGGCCCATTTTTCCATCCGCTAGAAAGTGGAGACCATCTGCCTCCTTAATCAACGCACAAGTCTACATGCATTAGATCAGATGGACATGTGGCTTTCGATAGCCTCACCACCCTAAACGACCAGTTTAGAGCATTAATCGCTCGCCACCTCCTTCGTTACCTCCATTGAGCAACTTGCCTTATGCGTCCCTCCACAGTTACTCAGATAGAAAAGCACGTAATTTAGAGATCAAGGTTCATTCAATGCTCCAAATTCTCGCATCCCAGTCATTGTCATTCCTTTTGTGTGCATTTATTCTAGAGTGTTTTTTTGGTTACACACCCATATTGGTTCGACTATGCATTGGAGAGGCTTCATTTCACCAAAGAATTTTTAGTATTAAACCATGTTGCATACACCGATAATTTTAAAAGTATAATGAAACAAAGTTTAATACTTAAATGCTCTTTTGAAAAAGAAGTCTCTTCAATGCTAGAACCTCCAATGCGACCACAATTTTCTGTCCTATAATATGTAAATGTTGTTGCCAACATTATGCACACTCCTATATTATGTATTTGATATCAAATGGATAATGTTTATTGGTTTATTAAATGGATATGTATATGGGCCTACTTAGTAATATGATGTCCATGTTGGCAGTGTAGTGCAATTTCTTGTTAATGTAAGTTTACTTAATTATATTGAAACTTTGTTTATGGTGATTGCTTGATTGGGCTGAAATGTACAACACACTTCGCATAAATATTACATCTATACAACATTATGCATTAACAACCATAAACAATATCACTTAAATCCACATATAGTCATGTACACAACACTGGCAACATCATTTACATGATATAGAATGTATGAACAACAACAACCTCTTATGTATAATATAATGGATTTGGTGATGGGACAGTCTTGCCTCTTAGTTGTTCTCATGACATTGGATATATGAAAATATTGGCGGTGATGTAATGCAAGTGGTGATACTTTAGGGGAGTGTTACTTATACGAATTTTATATTTTGGTTGCATGTTTTAATGCTACGACCATTAACAAGCAATATAGCTTGTATGATTGTGGTATCAGATGGCCTTTGAATAATTCTATGAATGTAAGACTGCAAGTAACTATTTGTGTATGGGACAAATATAAACCAATTATAATACAATTTTGACAGTACAATGATTCAAGTACTCTTGTTGGATTGTATGTTTGTGGTATCACATGGGCTTTCAATTATGATATATTTTTTGCTAAGGTGTGTAGTGGATGTTGAAAGGATTTTATCTTAAATAGTCATGGTGTGATGTTTATATGTCATTGATAAATATTTTATTAAATTATACCAAACATCTCATATTGAAACCTTAATGTGTGTGTGTGTGTTTGAATTGTGATGTAATATTTTTAACAA
>VDFB02317814.1:0-26549 GCA_007258455.2 Sequoia sempervirens | reverse complement strand
TAAATTTTCAATTTGATTCTCCGTTCTTCGTGACAACTTCATCATTTCACCTTTTGCTGAAAGTTTGAGTGCTGAAACTGACGCCTGGCAGTCGAATGACCTCCATTGATGACCTCAAAGCTCCTAATATGCTTCTGAAAAAGCAGAATAGACCCAGTAGGGCAAAACTGATTATTTTTAGATTCTAACTGCACCAGCGTGATATGGACGTGTTTTGAGCCAATCAAAATCAGTTCGGACCCTGCTGGACCAACTTTCTATTTTTAGAAAATTTTGCCAGTATCTATTTCGAAAGAAACCTAGAAAACGTTACTAATTTTAGAAAATTTCTAAAAATAGCAATTTTCCTAAAATATAAGGATGACAAACTGAGATCTGGGTTTTGTAGATTAAGCTGCTCTTAGCAGACCCAGATCGTCAGAAATTGAAAGTTTTGTGTTTCGACCCTTCATGCAAGACATGCACACCCAAATTTTGACCTTTTTGACTGATTTAACAAGACTTCTACTGATTTCTTCAAAATATCTAAGTGTAACAAAAATTTTAATTTTGGGGTACAACACATATCTGCAGCCATGAACCATTCCCAGGCTTGCAAACTTGTCTGTTGACAAGAGAAAAATCTAGCATAAATTCCAATCAGTCACACTGACAAAGAGGCATGGTTTTCAAGGTCTTATAGCATTCTCTAGAACCTTATGCCATTCATCAGTTATCAAACTAATTACATTTCCTGCATTCAGTTATTTCAAATTATCAATGTCTGGCTCATCATTATTTAGTCTACGTTAATTGTGGTTATGTGTATGCATTTTATCGGATTGGCCTAGGCCAAAACCTAAGAAAACATTATTTTCCTTTCAAATATAATCAGCAAAAAAGAAAAAATATATTATTATGATATTCTTAAAAGGATTATCATGAATATAAAAATGATAAATATACTTTATTTTTGTGTAGTAAACGTAGCTTGTAAGTGGTTTTAACATATGCTTAATCTTATTGTTTTATAATAAAAACAGATCATCTTTGGCTTCTTACAGAAGAAAAGCAAAATTGCCCTGGAAGCTTGTATAAATCTAAAATAAACGGCACAAGTTATAAAAGGCAACCTGGATTAAGTATCAGCGTTACAAGCAGCTTGAGTCAAGTTCACTATAAAAGGACGTTGAGAAAATACTTGTGATCATGACTCGGAAAATGAGAAAATTAATAACTTCTTTATGTTCGTCCTTAGCTACAACTTGGTAAACAATAAACATTGCTGCTAATCTTTTCTTACAGTCTCACAAGATTTAACATAACATTTAACTTGTGGATTCCTATACGTGTAAACGATCTTATGAACAGCCTAAAGGATTTCTTTTATTATAGCTTACAAAGAATTATCCGAGAAATCTATGAATCTGACTGCTGCCCATTTTCGATTTTATATGTTCCCGAATTCTGTTCAGTTGAATTTGATGTAGTAGTGTCATTCTGCTCGTCACTATTCAACAAAGACTTGATGGAGGGAGGGCCACACAAACTTAGCAATACCTGTAAAAAATGAAGGATTAAATGTGAGGATTAACAGATTCACAATGATCTAGCCATATTCAAAGAAAAGACAATTAAACTTACAAAACAATAATACTCAAAAATAGAAATAGCTGATTTGCATACGTATGCATGAGTATGGAAAAAAGTCCTAAAATTTAGTTTCTGACAAACACAAAAGGCATCAAAGAATGTACAATTTTCTTTTCAAATGACTTAATTGACAATTCCACCCAATGGTAGATCGGACAAGACAGCAACATTACTCAGCTGTTCCAAACAGTTACATGAGAGATTTGATGGAGCCATTAATTGCTTATTCCAAAAAAAATTATTGGCAAGGATCAACCATGTTCACTGAGTCACTAGAGACTGCTGCCCAACCATTACCCAGTCGTGGACCCTTCTAATCACACATCAGATTCAACTACATTTGTGAGCATTTTGACTTATACCTTGACAGCATGGTGGAGTGACTTTGGGGCATATAGAGGCAATTGGCAAAGTCTGTAAGATGTCTAACAACAACAATACGATTTTTAATGTGGACAAGAATTAAGAGTTGCTCTTGCTATGAATAATACCCTGCATCATATGGTAGAAACTAAGGGACGAGAAACTAACTGTTTAAAGATACTTATAATAACGATCCAGTTGATGTGATTAAATCAGTGAAGAATGATTAATCAGATAAGATTACTGAATTAATTGAGAATAATAATCTTCTTAGGATGATTAGTTTACCAAGTTGTAATGATTTACTTAAGCTGATAAAGTTAGCAAAGGACCCTTATGCAATCCCAAAACCTACACAATTCACCAGATAACTAATTTATGAATTTTAAGCTCACATTGAAATCGTGGATATCCAAAGGAGAGAATATTCCTGGATAGCATCTAACAGTCATGAGGAAATGCAGTCTTGACAGGCCATCTAGCATTAATCTACTGATATGGTTCCTATCTTTTTAGTTTATTCTGTGTCTACCAAGAGTGTTCCTATCTTTATAGTTTCTTCCGTCTATATTCTGAAAATTCTTCATATCATAGTTTTTTCTGTCTGACTCAGAATGTTTCCATTTTCATAATTTTCCTATCTAATGAAATGCCATTAATCAGAATCCCCTTGTGAGTACAAGAATTTTTTTTCTTCCATTTTATATATATATATAGGGGAGGGATGCCAGTTGTTGGGAACACTAATTGATGGGTTTTCCATACCCATTTGGAGCCACACTAGGCAACCAAGTTTGCATAGTAGGAAGACTAGCATGTGTTGAAAGTAAGAACCCTATTCTATGCCCAGATTTTGGAAAGCCACTTTCACAATTATTAGCCAAAGAGGGTTCTGAATGTACAGAGAATAGGATTGGTGTACACCTAGTGCATCGAGTCATCCAGTTAAGTTGCATCTATGTGTAAATGACATAATTTCATATTATCTTAGCATAACTTGCCCTATTTTGATTTAGCTTTGAAAATAACATCAAATGGCTCGTTTTAGAATTAAAAATGCCCCAGTTTTTCAAATGCCATCACAACTAGCAGAGCCCACCATGTATCGGACCCTCTATCCTTTGATATACAAGTTCCAAATTTGTACTTCTAGAGTTTTGACATCCAGAAAAAGCATGAAAGTCATAGACCCTAGACAATTCTCTTGCATTGAAATGGATCAAATTTCAATAGGGGAAAGGACCCACTTACCGCCCCCCATTGAATTACCGCCACCTCCATGCTCACTTAACCCCCAAAAAAAAATTCATTTTGATCCATTAAAAAACTTTATTTTATTGAATAAATAATTACAAAAACACCAATAGCTGCTCATTAAGTGCTAAAGTGAATGATTTGAGTGGATTTTAAGTGCTAAAACAGCTATAATTGATTGAAATTATAGCTGGCGGATACCGGGACATTAGGTGGCGGCAAACGGACGGCACCTCTAAAAGGTGACTTTTTGACCTCCGCGCACATATCCAACACTCCCGCACTCGATCGAATTGCCCAGAAGCCAAAACCTTAGTTATAAGCACTTAACTCGTGAGCGAAAAAAACCCATAAAAAAAATTTTCGATTCGATGTACGGTTTGAATTCTATAGTTGTGCGAAGTTAGCCCTGGCGGATACTGGGTCTTCTCCCCTAGATGTTACAGTTCCCAGATTCACAATGTTGTCTTCGGACTGCTAGATATGGGTAAGAATTTCTTTGATCTAGTTGGTAAACTAGTTATCATTCTATGACATGTTGAATCTTCAACACAGAATTGTATATATATAATCTGGTTATGATTTTACTACTGTATTATACAGTACAGTTTCCTTCTTCTAGAAAAGATATAGACTTGCATATTTTGTTTTTGAACACAGATGACAAAAGATGAACAAATGCAAGATGTTTTAGGCAGCCTTGAAGAAAACAGCCTATCCTAGAGAACCATGAAGGGTAATAAGAGAGAAACCAGATGGTTTTTAAAATCTTACAGGGAACCCCATCAGTCAGCTTTGTAGGTTGTCATGTTCAGCTTAAAATGAGCATGATAAGCCTGTGTTATCATTAGGAGAGCAGTTTTGACACAGTAAAAAGTGACGACTATACTTTGAGCACTCATATCTTGACAGGCATCCATGATTAGATATGAAACCAAAAACATATTTTCTTTTTACACATTATTTGTTTGGGTGACGGATCCCATGAGGAGGCAAACAAACACTTACCTCACTGTAGTTGCAGGTAAGCCAAGTTAGGGTTAATAAAGCTTGTGTTCAAGACTGTCCTTTGTCAAATGCCTCTACTATTTGGTTCTATAAACATTCTTAACAAGCTCCTTTGCTTTCCTAAGTCTGATAGATTCGCCTATTTTCCTCAACGTGGTGGTGTGAATGTTGTGGATTATGTTCTCACCTGCAGGTTCTTCATACTCCATATCCATGGTTTCTTTATTTCTCCTCAACTCCCACTTGCTGATCATGCTGTGATGTCCATCCTTCTTGCTAATTCTCGCTCATTACACACACCCTCTCCCACCTTGTCCCCTTTCACTAGGCATCCCACTATCCATTTTGTAGATGACTATACCCTTGATTATTCAGCCTGTCTCTCCCTTCTCTAGACAGATTTCTACTCCCTAGCTCTTCCTACCATTGACTCCATGTATGACTTCCTTCATCAAGCCATTTGGGATGCTGCCCTTGAATCTTTTACCCACATAATTGTAATGTCCCCATTTTTAGCACTGCCCTTTTCAATGATTGATGGCCTATCCCCGGGGTGCTGTCGGCTAGTCAGAGGCAGAATTAGGGTTTTCGACTGTTTGGTGGGTTCTCTTGAAGATTCAGGGTTTTGCTTGTTGGAGTTTGGCTGTTTGGATTCTGGATTCCTTCTGGGTTTTCGGAGAGCTTCGCAGAGGTATGACATGCAACTGCATCGAGCAACCTTTTCGGACTTACTATTTTTAGTAAGTAATGACGGCTACATCTCGGAGTTTTGGATTTTGGATTGCAGATTCTTTCTGGGTTTTCAAAAAGCTTCGCAATGGTATCGCATGCACTTTGATCTGAGCAACTTTCCCAATTTACTATTTTTAGTAAATTCTATTTATGGCAGTGGTCCTGTTGGCTTCAGTTCAGTTGGCCTCCTTTTGCAGTCAATTCAGTTGGTATGGTTGTTTTGGCCTCTTGATGCTTTTTCTGGAGAGATAAGTATTTTAATTAAAATAATGTTATATTTTAATATTATAACCCCTTGGCCTAGCTTCAAGACTTTAAGTTGTTCTGAAAAAGGGGACCTCATGGGTGGACGCATCATCAGGAAATATTTTTATATTTCTAAAGTCAATAATTGCTTAAGAGAAATTGGACGCCTACCTTTGGAGAAGTTTATGTTTTATTTAAAAGTGTTTTTTATCACTAAAGAAAAGGCACGCCATCTTGAAGGAAGACTTGGTCAAGTCAAAACCCTAAAAGCATCTTGTGGAGTGGGCGCACCTTCTAGAAGCATCTGGAAGTGTCTTCTCAAAATTATAAAAGGGAGCTTTGGGTCTTCATTTCATTATCTTATGACTTGAATATTGTTATGCTGCCGGAATGGTGCTGGGATTGCTTCGAGGAATGAATGCCTCCTAGCTTGGCTCGTCTTCTTGCTTGAAAGATAGCAACTAGTTGAGAGATAGATTGTAATGAGTTTGTTTTTCAGCATTGCATTTGAGTTTCTAGCATATTAGTTCAGTTCCTTGCATTTAGTCATGTTTTTGGAGTTGCTGAATATCACAATTGATTGTAAGATTTGCTCATATCTCTTGAAATAAGAATAATATCATTCTAGGTGTTTTTCCATTGGGTTTTCCAGCTTGGGGCGCCCCTTCTTGGGAGTTTCCAGATTTTATTGAGGTGTCTTGAATTTTATTATTAAAAATCGCCCCTCTTCTTGGCTGCACCATTCTGGGGCTGTCTTGGAAAGTGTGCACAAAAATAATACTGCATTTTGTTGGTCATTTCTCAACTTGGATCTCATTGTCATCATCCTAGCATTCGTTTGCATCAAGTCTCATGTCATTCCGACAAGTATTGAGTGAATTGTGAGTATTTTAGTGGGGTCTAGGGATGCTGATTGCTTCATTTCAGCTGCTGGTCTGTCATATCAGATTTGAGTAAATTGCATTTTGGTGAAGGGTTGGTGTTAGGAAGTCATATTAAGCTTGGTGGAGGTCACATTTACTATTGCAGCAATTGAAGAGCTTCTAATCCTTGTTCTTGCAGGCACTTCCTATTACTTTGTAAGCTGAACAGTAGTACTATCAGCATTTCTTAATATCTCTCTTCATGTTTTTGTAATACCCAATGGATAAGTGGAAGAGGCTGGCTTGCCACTTAATTTACATTTGAATTGCATTGTAGTACTTAGCATCTCCGCCATGTGGTAGCTCCATTCCCACTCCGGGTTTGAAAGCACATTCTTGGTGTTGAGTTTACTTTCAACACTTGTAGTTGGTAGTGATCCTCTGACCATATGTTCGTCCACCTTGGGCACATTCTTGGTTAGAGTTACTTTTCAGCATGCATTGAGATCCTCTGACCATATGCTCACACCTTGCCCATCTCGGGATCCTAGTGTACATTCTTGGTTAGAGTTGTATTTCGCATCGTTTTGGTTTAAGTGCTAACCCTAACGGATGTGTGTTGCATTGCTTATTGTAATCCAAAAAGTGAAAAAATTGGTTCGGAATTTTACAATAATACATCTTCCTCACCCTCCTTGCCTCCATGGATCTTGCCCTATGAATTGGTGGTTTAATGATGAATGCAAATCTCTCCATTAAAGGATCTGGTTTTCACTATCTCATGAACCTCCCTCCATGCCCTCCATCCGTAGGGATTACCGTTGCCTTCTTTGTCACAAGAAGTAGCAGTTTCTTGCTTCTTGATGACTTGCCCTCCTTGCTGATCTTCACCACTCCCCTAAACACTTTTGGTGCACTCTTCTTCCAAGGAAACTTGCAGGTATAGCCTCTGACATTAGCCCCACATTGTGGGATTCCTATGTTAGCTCTCTTTACGATGTGCCCAATTAACCTACTATCATGGTCCCCACTTCACCACCTTCTTCCACCATTTTCACCATCGGTAATGTTAGGAGGGCTATACTAAAGTTATGTACCAATTGGGCAGGTAATTGCAAAGGCTTCCAAGATGAATTTATCAAATATAGTGTAGATTCTATAGCCTCACCTTTGGCAAAAAAAATCAATGAGGTTATTTGTTTAGGTTTCCTCAGTCTTGGTCTCAACATATAATTCATCCTATTCATGAATCTAGGGATCTCTTTAATCTTGGCAACTATAGGACTATTATAATTGGTCATACTTTTGCAAAACTTTATGCCAGTGTTGGATATGCAGTTTTCCAAGTACTTGGAGAAAGGTAATCTTTGTGCTAATGGGCAAGCCAGTTTCAAGGGAGATTATCATACCTTTGACCACATCTTCACACCCCAAGCTATGATCGAGGAGGCTCGCCATTGATCTTTCACAACCTTTTGTTGCTTCATAGACCTCAAGAAGGCCTTTGATTCAAATCTAAGACACTTGCTTTTCCAATGGATGTATGATATTGGCATTCCAAATTCTCTCA
The DNA here is from genome assembly GCA_007258455.2 of Sequoia sempervirens. Lineage (NCBI taxonomy): Eukaryota > Viridiplantae > Streptophyta > Pinopsida > Cupressales > Cupressaceae > Sequoia > Sequoia sempervirens. Next base: position 18,881 of record VDFB02317814.1, on the reverse strand, counting down.
TTACTGTTGCTTAGAGGATTTATGAGACGGTTATTGGGCAGTTTCATACCTCTCATGGTCCTTTGATTTTGTTAGGAGTACCTATTGTGACCTTTTCACACATCGCCCCATTGCAAATGGGGACCCCCCTAATTTTTGCTTTGTTCGGGTCTTTTGGCTTTTTTTTTTTTTTAGTTCGTTTTGCTATCGTCTCTCTTTTGTTCCGTCTATCTTTCCAGGGATGTGCCCATCTAGATTGAAATTCTGGCTAAGTCTGAGAATTAGGGTTTTGAATCTTTCGGCCAGTTTGGAGTCAAATGGAGTAAATAAGTTGAAATCTGAGTTTGGCAATACAGTTAGCAAGCTTCCAACAAGTCCCCAACAAAATTTCATTGAATTCTGACAACTTACTATTTTTAGTAAGTACCTAATTTGGGACATTTTTCTCAACACTTTTGAAATTTTGATCGTTACATTGCATCCAGAGCACGTCAAGCTATTTGTCTGCAAGTTTTGAGCTGAAACGGACAACTTTCTATTTTTAGCAAGTTCACCTTCAGGAGCTAATTTTAGGGTTTACATGCAAAGTTTTTCAATGCATGTTTGAAGAATATTTCTAGGTTTTCTGAGACCTACACGATGATATAACATGCAAGATGAGATGATGACTTTTAGAACTCAGCCTTCGAAGGCTATTTTTAGGGTTTGCATGTTGGAATTTTCTTCGCACGTCTAGACATTCCTTGTGGGTTTTTCGAAAGCTTCGCAGTGGTGTAACATGCAAACCAGGATCAGGACTTTTTCAGGAGCCGTCTTCAGAGGCTATTTTTAGGGTTTGCATGCAAATCTTTTCAGCGCATGTCAGGGTATTCCTTATGGGTTTTTCAAGAGCTACGCAGTATTGTGACATGCAAACAAAGTTGGTCACTTTTTCGGGAACTTACTATTTTTAGCAGATCCACTCTAGCAGCCCCCCCCCAGCACTTCAGTATCACAAACTGACCGACATGCAACACAAACAGGGTCAAACGAAGATCGTTTAAGCAACATGCAAGTCAGATTAGGGTTTCCAACTTCGGGACCTAAAATGAGGGGTCGAATGCCAGAATTTTCGAAAACTGGTGTATCCCACTACGATCAGTATCTTTCGAGCTATCCACTGGTAAAATTTGAGGGCAATCGGAGCACTTACTATTTATAGTAAGTCACTTTTGAAGCAGGCTATAAATAGTAAGCCAGCAGCAGGTGCCAGTATGAACAGGCAGGTCATCCCATGAGGGTCACATCATTCAAATTTCAAGCTGAACAGGGTTGTGGAAGTCTCAAAATCAAGCAGTTGCTATAAATAGTAAATCACCTCCAAAAATATGCTATAAATAGCAAGTCAGCACGAGATGGCAGTGTGAACAGATCAACTTGATCATGAAGATCCTGTGGCGCGAATTTCAAATCAATCCAAGCTTCAAAGGTATGAAGATCAGAGGACTTACTAAATATAGTAAGACATGAGCGAGCAGGCCAGGAAATGTGTAAGTCTGAAGTTAAATCCTCCTCAGCATGCCAAATGCGCCCAACGAGAAATGGAGGTGATGAAAATTTTCTAAGTCTGTTAAACTTCCTCCTCCTACCCCCAAATGCGCCCTCATGTCAAGGAAGAAGCCAGGAAAAATTTCTAAGTGTTGGCTTATTCCTTCACCACCCCCTAAATGCGCCCACTCTTCACGAAGACATAAGTCAAAGTTAAATCCTCCTTGGGGTCCCAAATACGCCCATGCTCATGTTGGAGCTTGAAAAAACGCCTAAGGTTGTGAAATATGCTAACCAATTTTTTGATAGTTTTACACAATACAAATCAACACTTGCAAACTTGATTAGCGTTAGCATCAAACTGAAATCTGAACTTGGAATGGAAACTACTCAACGTCAAGAATGTGTACTCAAGATCCCACTGAGGGCGAGGTGCTAACATATGACGGAGTGTTGTAAAATTGAAATTAAGAAATGATAGGTGGATAACCAGCCATGAGAAACAGTTCCACACTACCACCAAACAGTGGGGGGAAAAGATTACAATAAAAACAATTCGTCCGCTGCGACGGGCATCCACAGAGCTGTGGGGATTCACCACTATGAGTGGGTACAAGAAATTATAATCAATTTAACCACACTGGCGGTAAACCGTCCAGGGGACTTATGTGAGAAGATAAGAAAGAATTGCAGCAATTAAAACTGGAACAGTACTACTGTTTACAGTTTGTACAAATGAGAAATAAGCTGCAAATTACATAGGAATTACAATAATCTCCAAACACAAGAATAATAGATGTTTTTCAATGATTGTTTAACTCTCTAACAGCTGATAATGAATCAGAAATCAGAACTTCTAAAATCTGATACAAAAACTGTAAACTGGAAATATCAATCTGCAACTATGAGAATCAATGAAATGTTCATAACTCACTTAATTCTCCTCCGAATGACGTGAAATAAGTTGCAAATGCTCCCTAGAGGTCTGGCGCCCAAGATGCAATCCAGAAACAGCCACCAAACTCCAGATTATTTAGCACGAATCCCAATGCACCTCTAAATGGTACGGCCTTCTTCAAAAATCGATTTTGCAAGTAAAAATTAAATACTTGGAATTAAATTCCAATTCTTGGTGAAAGATGGCGCCTTGAGTCAACAAATTGATTGCCAAAATACCCAGAATGAAAATAAAATCACTCAATTGATATGAACAGAAATCAGCTTCAGCTGTATAAAAACCAGGAAACCAGAACTGTGAAAAAACTCCAAAATCTTCAATCTTTGATGCTCAATCTGCTAGTCTGATGTTGAGAAGCAGCAATGTAGCCAACTAGGTGTTATATTGCAAACACGAAATTGGATGAAAAGCTAGGAGGTAGACATCCTCGAAGCAATATGTCAATTGTCATTTCGACAGCATAACTTTAGCATAATTTTCATGGATGAAATGCTGGAGCAAAAGCCTTCAATAAAAAGAGCTCACCAAAACTCTTCAATTGCCTGAGAAGCAGATCAAAAGACACAGGAGTCCCTTTGAAATCCAAAAACCATTCAACTTCTCAAAGTGGCGTCCCAAAAGCCTCATGAGAAATTCACTTTATTCAAAAAGTAACATTTATAAAAGTGGCGTCCAATTTCAAGTTGAGGAAATATTTGAATAAAGAATAAATAACCTTATAATGAAGGCGTACCCTTCATGGCCCCACTTTAAAAACAACTTAAGTTATCTCCTTAGGCCAAGGGGGGTGTCAACAGTGAATTAAAACATAATGCCTTTAATTAAATATTTTTCACCAAATAAAGCTTTCTGAAGACCAACCAAAATAACAATAACTGCTCCAACTGCAAAGGACTAAGAATAGACAACTGCAACTGCCACAACTAGCATTTACTAAAAATAGTAAATAACATGAAATGCCACAAACTCCAAGCCAAGAAACCCTAATTTCACCTCATTCCAGTCTACGGGTTCCGGAATAGACTGATGAACTGCAAGGCTAATCACTGATGAGAAGGGGACATTACAGTCCGCCCTCCTCGAAATTGCTTGTCCTCAAGCAACTGAAAAGATGGATGCAACAAAATCTATTCACCTTCCCACGTAGCATCTTCAATAGGCAAATTCCTCCATTTAACCAAATATTCTTTGATTGTCCTTCTCCTCAAAGAACGTTCTCTAGTATCAAGGATTTCCTCAGGAATCAACACTAACTAACCTTCCTCATCCAATGGAGGTAATTCTGATGTAGCCACCACATTGTGCCCAATTGCCCTCTTGAGGCGAGACACATGAAAGACATTATGTACTTTGCTTTCAGCTGGAAGCTCCAACTCATAAGCAACTTCACCAATCCTCTTGGTGATTTTGAAAGGACCATAAAAACGTGGCTTCAACTTTTCTGCACCACTCTACTTGAGAGAAGATTGTCTATATGGCTGAAGCCTCAAGTAGACCATGTCCCCAACTTCAAAAGACCTCTCAACATGCTGCTGATCAGCGTATAACTTCTGCTGATTTTGAGCTTGTTGCAGATTTTCCTTGAGAGACTTCAAAATGTTTTGGCTCTGTTGTAGCATATCTAGTGCTTGTGGAGCTCTACTATCACCAAACACTAAATCAACAAAATTAGTAGCTTCATAACCATAAAGAGCCATAAAAGGTGACATCTTAATTGACATGTGATAAGAAGAGTTATAACAATACTCTCCTAAATGAAGCCATTTAATCCAAGCTCGCTGCTGTCCTGAAACATAGTTCCTTAGGTAGCCCTCTAACCACTTGTTAACAATTTCTGATTGCCCATCTGTTTGTGGGTGATAACTAGTGCTTGGAGTAAGCACTGTCCCACTCAATCTGAAGATCTCCTGCCAAAAAACACTTAGGAACTTGCTGTCCCTATCACTGACAATTGTTTTAGGCAACCCATGCAAACGAAACACCTCTCTGAAAAACAACTCAGCCACTTGAGCTGCTGTAAATGAAGTGGTAACAGCAAAGAAATGAGCAAATTTCGTTAGTCTATCAACCACAACAAAAATACAATCACGTCCTTGCACCTTGGGCAACCCCGTGATAAAGTCCATGGCAATACTTTCCCACTTCTGATTTGGAATGGGCAAAGGCTGAAGTAGACCAGCTGGATAAGAGTGTTCATTTTTATTTCTTTGACAAATAGGACACTCTCTAATGTAGTTCAAGACTTCTTCTTTCAACCCTTTCCAAGTGAATCTTTCACGAATCTGCTTATAAGTCTTGAAAATCCCTTGATGACCAGCAAGGGGAACATCATGAAAAGATTGTAGAATCTTCTTTTTAAGCTTAGATTCTTGTACTAAAAAGATTCTATCTTTATAATAAATTAACCCATCAACCAACTTATACCTTTCATCAACCAAATGACCTTCTAACAAGCTGGTTGCAAACTGATTTTTAACATAATCAGCAGCAATTAACTCCTTCCAATCTGCTGATAACTCACAAAGTGACTGTAAATGAGGCCTTCTTGAAAGAGCATCAGCCACTATATTATTTTTTCCTTTGACATATTCAATGTCAAAGTCATATGCTTGGAGTTTACTTACCCACTTTTGCTGCCTTTCATTCAAATCCTTTTGGCGCATGAAATGCTTAAGACTATTGTGGTCAGTCTTAACAACAAATTTACTTCCCACCAAGTATTGACGGAATTTAGACAAAGCATGCATGATGGCAAGCATCTCTTTGTCATAGATAGAGTAAGTTTTTTCTGCCCCTCTCAACTTTCGGCTCTCGAAGACAATAGGGTGTTTGTCTTGCATTAGGACAGCTCCAACACCTTCTCCTGAAGCATCACATTGTAATTCAAAAGGTTTTGAAAAATCCGGAAGTGCCAACACTGGACACGAACTCATGATTTGTTTAAACTTATCAAAAACCTCTTGTGCTTGCTTAGTCCAAAGGAAAGCTCCTTTCTTTGTAAGATCTATGAGAGGTGCTGCTTGATGTGAATATCCTTTCACAAATCTTCTATAAAATCCACATAACCCTAAAAACCCTCTCAAATGAGAAATATTCTTTGGAGTTGGCCAATCAAGAATGGCCCTTATCTTTTCTGGATCCACTTTCACACCCTTTGAACTGATAATGTGGCCAAGGTATAAAAGTTCTGTCAACCCAAACTAACACTTTGATTCTTTGGCGAACAAACATTCCGCCTCTAAAATGCTAAGCACTTCTTCTAAATGCTTAAGGTGCTCTTCCCATGACTTACTGAATATGAGAATGTCGTCGAAGAAGATGAGCACAAACTTCCTCAACTGCTGTCTAAAAATCTTGTTCATACAAGATTGGAATGTGGCTGGAGCATTTGTCAAACCAAAAGGCATGACAAGAAATTCAAAATGCCCAAAGTGGCATCTAAACGCTGTCTTCTCTATATCCTCCTCCCTCATTCTGATTTGGTGATAGCCCGAACGAAGATCAATCTTTGAGAAGAACATTGCCCCATGGAGCTCATCAATAAGCTCATCAATCCTAGGGATAGGATATCTATTCTTGATGGTTTTCTGATTTAATGCGCGATAGTCAACACACATACGCATTGTACCATCTTTCTTTTTGACCAGCACTACTGCTGAAGCAAATGGACTCTTGCTTGGTCTAATAAAACCACTTTCCAACAGCTCCTTGATGGCTTTTTCAATTTCATCTTTCTGCCTCTTTGGATAGCGGTAAGGTGTAGTAATGACTGGTTTTGCTCCTTCTTCTAACTCAATCACATGCTCAGAACCTCTTTCAGGAGGTAAGCTTCCAAAGACTTTACTTTTCTTTGAAAGTAAGGCTTGAATATCAGGATGATATTGCCTTTTTTCCTCAACCGGATCAGCTGGTAAAACCATACATTCAGCAGCCCATTCAACTTGATCATGGCGGATCAGCCTTTCCATCCTTTTCAAAGACACAATTCGAGGGCCTCCATTTGACATCCCTCTTAAAACAACCTTCCTTCCATTAGACTGAAATTTCAGCTCCATGGTTTGCAAATTCAATGTGATCTCACCAAGAGACCGCAGCCATTGTATGCCCAACACAATATCAGTGTCTCCAATTCCCACCACATAAAAATCATCTTTAATCTCATGATTTCCCAATTGCAAAGAGAGGTTAGGAATCTTCCTTGTGCAAGACATAGTAAAACCATCAGCAACCATTACCTTGAAACCATCAAATTCTTCAGTCTTCAAACCTTTTCTAGCAACTAGTCCTTCATCAATAAAATTGTGAGTTGCTCCCGTATCAATTAGGGCAACTATCCTTTGTGAATTCACAACTCCATGAACCCTAAAGGATTCATTTTTTTGAAAACTTGATAGTTGTGCAAAAGCACTACCATCTCCCACCTCTTCGGACTTGTCTTCTGGAGCTTCTTCACCTTCACTACTTGCTGATTCGTATTGCTGATCAGACGAATCAGATTCTGATCCATAATCAGAATAGCCCTCCATTCGATTAGCTTTGCCTCTTCCATAGCAACGATGACCCTTAACCCAAGGATCACGGCAAGTGTAACAAACTCCATCCTTTCTAAGCTGTTCTTTGAGCTCTTCGGACAGCCTTGGTGGAAACTTCTTGGGCAGATTTGAAGAAGGCTTTTTATCTTTCTTATGGCTGAATGGTTTTGAGTGAAACTTAGGCCTTGGGGCTGCTAACTCCATGCTCCTAGCTTTCTTGATAGCTTCATCTAATGTTGGTGGATCAAATGCTTTGACCCAACCCTTCAAAGGCTCCATTAAACCTTCAGCAAAAAGAACCACAAGTCTTCGTTCAGTAATGTTAGGCACCATTACTGACAACCTCTGAAAATCAGCCACATAGCTGTTTTAAAGATCCTTGCTGTTTCAACTGTGCCAATTCTCTAAATCTCAATTCTGGATCTTTGGTGTCAAATCTTTCAATCAACTTATTGGTAAACTCTCCATATGTGCGAACTAGGTTATGGCCAAGGGTGACCAAACCATGAGTCCACCATTCATGAGCTATCCCATCTAAATGCAGAGTAGCAAATTTGATAGCATCTTCTTCTGGCATAGGTCTAAGAGAGAGGTAGTTATCTAACTTTTGTACCCATGATCTGGCGGTACACTTATTACTACCATCAAAATGTTCCATAGTGATCTTTCCCAATGCCTGGTAGAAATCATTTCTAGGTGCTGTAGGAGGACGTTGATCATTCCTTCCACCATTTCTCCGACTCCTTTGATTCATGTATTGATCAAAGGTCCAAGTACCTCTCAAATCAAGAGGTAAAGAAACATACTCCATGTAAGCTTGACGTGCATCATCAGCAAAGTTTGGAGCAGCTTCAACTGGTTGTTGCTCTTCCCTTGGTGTAAAGACGGGAAAAAGGGGTCTAGAGGATGACCCACTAGGAATTGCAGCATGCTGACCTACAATTCTGTCTCTTGTATTCACCTCAGGACTGCCACTATTATTATTTCCATTAACTCCACTCCTTTCTCCAGTTGAGTTATTTTGGGGCTGAATGATGTTTTGAGCTGCTTGCTGGTCCAACTTGGACAACAATCGAGACATCATGTCTATCATCCCATCAAACTTCTTCTCCACTCTGTCCCTTTCTTCATTATCTCTCCTTACAGTTTCTGACATTATTACAATTGTCTGATCAACCACTTCCACTGAATTATCTGAACCTTCCACTGATTTACCAAGATCTCTTAGGGCTTCTGAGAAGGTATCTGCCTCAGGAACTGGCGGAAACTGATGCTGATTTCTAGCCTGACTTCTGGTGTATGGCCTAGTGTCTCTTTCACTCATCAGTTAACCAACTGCAAATTGCCACAGGATGGCAGGGTCTTCGGCTCTGATACCACTGAAATATGCTAACCAATTTTTTGATAGTTTTACACAATACAAATCAACACTTGCCAACTTGATTAGCGTTAGCATCAAACTGAAATCTGAACTTGGAATGGAAACTACTCAACGTCAAGAATGTGCACTCAAGATCCCACTGAGGGCGAGGTGCTAACATATGACGGAGTGTTGTAAAATTGAAATTAAAATGATAGGCGGATAACCAGCCATGAGAAACAGTTCCACACTACCACCAAACAGTGGGGGGAAAAGATTACAATAAAAACAATTCGTCCGCTGCGGCGGGCATCCACAGAGCTGTGGGGATTCACCACTATGAGTGGGTACAAGATATTATAATCAATTTAACCACACTGGCGGTAAACCATCCAGGGGACTTATGTGAGAAGATAAGAAAGAATTGCAGCAATTAAAACTGGAACAGTACTACTGTTTACAGTTTGTACAAATGAGAAATAAGCTGCAAATTACATAGGAATTACAATAATCTCCAAACACAAGAATAATAGATGTTTTTCAATGATTGTTTAACTCTCTAACAGCTGATAATAAATCAGAAATCAGAACTTCTCAAATCTGATACAAAAACTGTAAACTGGAAATATCAATCTGCAACTATGAGAATCAATGAAATGATCATAACTCACTCAATTCTCCTCCGAATGACGTGAAATAAGTTGCAAATACTCCCTAGAAGTCTGGCGCCCAAGATACAATCCAGAAACAGCCACCAAAGTCTCCAGATTATTTAGCACGAATCCCAATGCACCTCAAAATGGTACGACCTCCTCAAGAAATCGATTTTGCAAGATAAAATTAAATACTTGGAATTAAATTCCAATTCTTGGAGGAAAGTGGCGCCTTGTATCAACAAATAGATTGCTCAAGTACCCAGAACAAAAATAAAATCACTCCAATAGTTATGAACAGAAATCAGCTTCAGCTGTATAAAAACCAAGAAACCAGAACTGTGAAAAAACTCCAAAATCTTCAATCTTTGATGCTCAATCTGCTAGTCTGATGTTGAGAAGCAGCAATGTAGCCAACTAGGTGTTATATTGCAAACACGAAATTGGATGAAAAGCTAGGAGGTAGACATCCTCGAAGCAATATGTCAATTGTCATTTCGACAGCATAACTTTAGCATAATTTTCATGGATGAAATGCTGGAGCAAAAGCCTTCAATAAAAAGAGCTCACCAAAACTCTTCAATTGCCTGAGAAGCAGATCAAAAGACACAGGAGTCCCTTTGAAATCCAAAAACCATTCAACTTCTCAAAGTGGCGTCCCAAAAGCCTCATGAGAAATTCACTTTATTCAAAAAGTAACATTTATAAAAGTGGCGTCCAATTTCAAGTTGAGGAAATATTTGAATAAAGAATAAATAACCTTATAATGAAGGCGTACCCTTCATGGCCCCACTTTAAAAACAACTTAAGTTATCTCCTTAGGCCAAGGGGGGTGTCAACAGTGAATTAAAACATAATGCCTTTAATTAAATATTTTTCACCAAATAAAGCTTTCTGAAGACCAACCAAAATAACAATAACTGCTCCAACTGCAAAGGACTAAGAATAGACAACTGCAACTGCCACAACTAGCATTTACTAAAAATAGTAAATAACATGAAATGCCACAAACTCCAAGCCAAGAAACCCTAATTTCACCTCATTCTAGTCTACGGGTTCCGGAATAGACTGATGAACTGCAAGGCTAATCACTGATGAGAAGGGGACATTACAGGTTGAAAGTTCCTCCTCCACTAGTAAAATGCACCCAACTTGACTAGGAAAAAGACAAAAGATGTTGGAATTCCTCCTCACTACCTCATATGCGTCCAAACAAGCAGGGAAGAAGACAAAATTTTAAGTTTCCTTGACCCCACCACATATGCGCCCAAGGAAAGAGGAGAAAGAAACGCCCACAAGGCAATATGAGATTTTTCTAAGTGTTTGAAATTCCTGATGACTCCCTTGAATTCCCTTGAATGCGCCCAACTTGGAGAGGCATGGATAAAAGTTGTTAAGTGCTATAAATTTCTCCTAGGCCACTCAAATGTGCCCAAACTTGTTAAAGGGGGTGGTTTTTTAAAAAAAGTTGCTAAGTGTTAAATCCTCCTTGACCCTCAAAATGCGCCCATGTGCAAGGTGAAGTAAAAACATAAGCTAAGGCATTAATTCCTCCTTGATGCATCAAATGCGCCCAAATCCAAGATGAAGCTAAGATGTATGCTAAGTGAAAATTCCACCTTGACATGCTATATGCGCCATGACTGGAGAAAGATGAATGGAGAGAAATATTTAAAGCAAAATTCAAAATTTCCTCCTTGACCCCCTATATGCGCCCATGCTGTTGATGAGACTCAAAAAAAAATTTAAGTGATGAAATTTATTCCACCCCTAGAGAAATACGCCTAAGCTTGACAAGGGATGACGAAATTTGTTAAGGCATGGATAAAATTGGCAAGGATGAGTCAGAATACTCCAGCTTCATGAGATTGAAAAAGATTTTCAGGGCCAAGCAAGAAAATATGCCCAAAGATGAAGAATGAAGATAAATTTGATGGCAAAATATTTTTCTAAGGTTAAAATTCAAAAATTAAAGGAACCCCTTCGTTCGTAGACACATGAATTTGATGCTTTCTAAAGGGAATTTTCTTCTGGGTACTGGATATCTTCATCGAGGAGATGATTTTGAAATTCTTCATGCCCTGTCGGAGACTTTATGATGGAGATTTTCCTCGGGCGCCTGGTTGATGAAATTTCCTAGAGGAAATAAATTATTTCTAAGGCAGATGGGCTGGAAAATTGGCTAAGGCAAAAAGGGGGTATCATGTTAGTTGGAAAATTTTCTAAGGCAGAGAGAAATCAAGTAGCACCCTCTAAACGCGCCGTCAAGTTGGATAAAAGTTTCTAAGGCACAACTTCAAGGTACACAGGAAGCAGAGTACAAGATGGGTTGGAAATTTGGCTAAGGCCTGAAGAATTTGAGGAAGAAGTTTGCTAAGAGGAAAAGTGATGAACCCTATCAGATCCGGAGATCACTCAGACATTGGAGATCAAAACATGGAGATCAGGTATGTAAGGAGAGTTTATATATTAAGTGTTCTAATGCTCTTCTCTTTATCTATTTTGCAGGATGAACGCCGAGGCCAAAGCATGATGACTTGAAGTGATGAAGCAAATAGTCCAAAATGATAAAATCATGAAGGGAGATGTTGGAAGAAATGGTTAAGTGTTGGAATTTCCCCTCAAAGACCCAATATGCACGCAATGCAGTCAGAAGAAATGGCTAAGTGTTGGAATTTCTCCTCAAAGACCCAATATGCACCCAATGCAGTCAGGCGAATGGCAAGCGGGAATGATTGAATCCAAGACAAGAGAATCTTTCAAGTTCAGAATGAAGGAAAAGATGAAGGCTCGGGCGTTGAAGAGTTGAAGAGTGACAGCCAAGGAAGAAAATCACCATCAAACAGGTTAAAAGGGTTACAACCTTGAAGTCAGATCGAGAACGTGCCTGCCATACCCTTTCAAGAAGTTGAAGCCACAATGATCAGACTCATCCAGTTTGTAGTCAGGAAGAAGAACAGTGTGAACGCGTTTACAAACAGGAATCTTCTAGAAGATGGTGGACATTAATTGCTCATTTATCACTCCACTCTTCTTGGTGGAGGTTTTTAGGGTTAGGGCTAATGTGGCTCGATCTAAGCCCTCCATTTGATTGTAATCTGAGTCGTCCATTGGACTGGGCTGTCTATAAAAGGGGCATCCCCCCTCATTTGTATCTCATTAGATAGTAAAGATTAGAGTAGAGATAGGAAGATAGAGAGACAACTTAGAAGTAGCATAGCGTAGATCGATAGTGTAGTTTGAAGAAGGAAAGTTTTTCCTTTGAAAACTTTGTAAGAAATTGTTGTGAACACTCTCTCAATAAAAAGAGTTTTCATTGATGATGATCTTGTCTTTTGTTGTGAGTAGCTAGCGAGGTTTCTTCGTTCTTCTACTTCAAGTAGGATTTTAAAGTAAATAGATTTTGTTTCATGCAAGTAGTAGATAGTAATTGTGAAATGTAGTCTTCAATTTGAGCAAACTTCATCTATCCATACCACTAGTGGGCTTGCTGATGGTGAGTTCGCCTTGCGTGGTCAACTGGAAGCTTGTGGACTTAACTTCGATTATGATCTTCATGTTGGTATGCATCGTCGTGACGGTGTCTTCATTGTTGAATTGTAATCTGAATATCTTTAGTTACTCCCCTTGAAGATTGCACCAGTTCTGTGGAAGCTGTCCGAAGTGAGGCAAAGTGGAATCTGGTTGAGGCTTGCGAAAATTGATCTCCACGTCCCACGCGTAGATTAGTCCATAGCATCTTCTATCCCTACAACCATTTCAATTCAGTACTTTCTGGTTAGTTTAGGAAACAGGAGCTTTACAGACAAACCTTTCGAGCATTCAAATTCCTTTCTCCGTTGTTGAACAATTTCGTAAGTCCCCTTGAAATACCAACAAATCACATCGAGCCAACTGAGACTATCCACTGCATGAAGGAACCTTGGAGTTGAATGCATGATCTTTCTAGCAATCTTAGCATGCAGGAGATTTTGTTCAAGAAAGGATAGAGTCGTCGTTGGTAACTTTATTCTGTGTTGGTGCGGTCACGAAAAACACATCAACAGTACCATTGGGGTCAAACAAGGGTGTCCTCTCTCCCTACTCCTCTTTAGCATCTACATTGATGAGTTGCAGGTATTTCTTTGGCAACACTCACCCCATTGATGGTTACACTTTATATGAGGTGGTTATTGCCATTTTACTTTTTGCTGATGATATTGCTTTCCTCTCACTTTGTTGAAGGTTTACAATGACAACTTGATGCCCTTGCTTACTTTTGTGAACTTCGCCAACTTGTGGTCAGCCTCAATAAAACTAAGGTCATGATTTTCAATATCTCCATATGTCTTCTTTCCAACTTCTAGTCCTTTTATAAAGGGGCAGTCTTCAAGATCACATCCACTTACACATACTTGGGAGTCCAATTCTCCGGTCCCTCCTTCAACATGAAGCTTGTCTCACATTCATGTCTTTGTAAGGGACATGCCTCTCTCTCTCTCTCTCTCTCTCTCTCTCTCTCTCTCTCTCTCTAGGAACATCAATGTTTCCAAATCCATTTCTAGGATATCCCATCAAAGATGTGTCTTTTTGATACCATCATCAAGCCCATAGTTTTGTACGGCTCAAAAGTTTTGGGGCCTAGCTAGGGATCCATTGATTGGGTTTGCATTGAGAGGGTCCAAGCTCTCATGCTACAATGTCTCATCAAGTCCAAGTGTATTGTTCCTCATATCATTATCCAAGTAGAGCTTGTTGCTTAACAATTGTGTCTCAAGACTATCTCTCAGCTTACTTTCTGCATACACAAACTCAAATCCACATGTGACTTTGGTTCTAGTTGAGAGAGATATCGTATTTGGCTCTTCAGCCTTCTAAGAAGATTGCCTCATAGAGTCCAATTCCATTCCATCATTGTTGGTACTTTGAGGTTAGCTTTCTCCTTTCTATTGGAAAACTACCTCCTTTCATGTATTCCTTGGATGTTCCTCCTCCTTGGCTCCTTCCTTTGAACGAGACCATCACTAGAGCTACTAGAAGGGACATTTGAAAGAAATACATCTAGGGTAGTCAAACCTCCCCTCCTATGCCTCATAGCTCGAAGCTTGCTATTTACTCTAAGCATTTCCTATAGGTTGAAGATGGTATACTTTTTCGCCCTCACTATTCCAATGTCAATGGTCACATGGCTTGAGGTTTCCCCTTGGCCAAATGAGGGTGTGTTCCCATCAACTTCAAGTTGACACAAATCACCATATTCCTCTCCTTGACTAAATCTCTCATCTTTGCTCCATCCAAGAGATTGAGACCGAGGAACATTTCATCTTTAGATGCCCCATTTATTATGAGATCCAAGAGAGATATTACAATCTCTACCAAGACTTGGGCAACAATCTCTCCATTTCTTTAAAAATTTAGACCAACATTGTTTGGCTCTTTATCTTTGGGATGCCATCACCCTTCAACACAAACCCTTACATGTGGTTTATCGGGATTCTAAACCCCCTAGGTTGATCACCTCCTTTCAACACATCAAGGAGGCCAATAGCCCTAAACAACCTTTGAATATTACTATTTCTATCATAGATGTCAATAGACTTGTGAGATGATGTCTCTCACAACTTCTACCTCAACATGTTCCCCCTCAGTCTTATGGTTCTATTTTTCCCTAACGGTGTGACCTAGCTTCCTCTAGTCGACATAGATCTACTCCTCTCTAGACACCTCTAAAATCACAGGAACAAATGCACATTATGAATTTTTCACTACTATGGGGGTTACTTCAGCCTTGGATGTTAGGTGTGATCCCAATGGGAGTACCCCTCTTGGCCCTCAACACTCCCTAATGAGCATTGTCAGATTTTGTATTGGCCCCTTCAAGAGATTGATGACAGCACTAGTGACTTCGCCATTTCTAGTCCAGACAATGTTAATTGATCTTCTTTAGCTTTCCTTTATGGCTGCTCTTTGTTCTTCGGGGTTCTTGTTTCCCTTTCTTAGCTATTTCTACCTATTCCTTGACCATTTGTTTTGGTGGCCCCCTATTGTTTTGTATCTATTATCTTTGTTCTTCCTCCTTGTTGGGACTTTTAACTCTATTGTATACTGCTGTTCTCTTGAGTCCCATTGACCTACTTTTGGTCATCTGTGGGCATTAATATAATTTATTTATTTATTTCTATGGAACTTTCTGTCTTGGTGACTTGTCATTTGGCTGACTGAATCAATTCCAAATGCTCTTTGATTTTATCAGGAATCTGCATTCTAGCATGTTCTGATAAGAGATTACAATCAATGGCTCTAGGGTTTAGTCATGCTGCACAACAATCTTGCTGAGTTTGCCCACACAATTGTTCAAAGTGTCAATCCTTCTGTTATGCTTCAAGACACAAAGCAGCTTGGACAAACAGATTCTTTGTATAAGTTGTTCATTCCTTCCTCTTCTATGGATTTTGCAAGAATTTTCAAAACCATAGTGACATTGCCTTGGAAAAAACCCCTTGGTAAACCATGATTAATTGCAGCCCAGGGCTGGGGTCATGCTGGTTTTTCCATCATTTTTTCAATTAAATCTTGGATTTATTTTATCTTGATTGAGAATTTGAATTCCATTTACACTTTCAGTTCACTGTGCCAATGCCATGTAAATGGAATGCTACTATGTTCAGAACATTGCTATCTACCATGAGCTTTGTCAAGAATGGTTGAAACTTTAAACCATGAACTTTGTCAAGAATGGTTGAAACCCCATGGACTGAGAACAGGCATGGGGACCATGGTTGAACATTGGAAAGGTTTGTGGGATGTCTTTCCCCAAAGGGGTGGTCCAAGGAAAAACTAGGTGAGGCTGAGAGTGTAAGTGGTGAGAAGCCATTTTTGGTTGACACATAATAAGCTTGTATGAAGATGTGGAGTTGAGTAGGAATAACCCCGAACCTATTCAAGGTAGGTGCCTGTGGGGGAGGGATTATACCATTTATGAGGAAGAAGTCAACATCAGATATAGTTTGTGAAACACATTCAACTCTAGGACTCTAGGGTAGGTAGAAGGAAGAGGTCCAGCCTAGGATACTCAATGATTATAGAATCCATGGCATGAGTAAGGTTACCTTCCTGTAGAGGAAGATAACCATGCTTATTTCCAGACTCAGTTTTGATTTGAATGTATGGCTGCATTCTATCTTCCTTCATTCATAAAAACCTTCTGGATTCAGAACCTTTCTTTTCTAAGTTATTGGTATGGGTACAGGTATGGGGATTAAAAAATCATATATATATGCATGTGAGTGCTTGTGCATGCATAGACATGCACATACACGGACACAAATAGAAAGTGGCTTAAAATAAAGACATAGTTGTTGGAAGGAAAGTACCATTTGTTTCTTCTTGAGAAATAGTAGCATGAATGAAAACATTTGAATACTTTTATTCAATTCGGTTTTGTAATGTCCCCATTTTGGCCATACGCTCTTCTTTGATTCATCAGTCTATTCCGGAACCCGTAGACTGGAATGAGGTGAAACTAGGGTTTCTTGGCTTGGAGTTTTGTGGCATTTCATGTTATTTACTATTTTTAGTAAATGCTAGTTGTGGCAGTTGCAGTTGTCCATTCTTAGTCCTTCTCAGTTGGAGCAGTTGTTATTATATTGGCTTGGTCTTCAGAGAGCTTTATTTGGTGAAAAATATTTAATTAAAGGCATTATGTTTTAATTCACTGTTGACACCCCCTTGGCCTAAGGAGATAACTTAAGTTGTTTTTAAAGTGGGGCCATGAAGGGTACGCCTTCATAAAGAGCTTTATTAATTTTATTAAGAACTTTATTCCTTGAGCAAAAGTGGACGCCACTTTTATATTATTTGAATAAAGTGAAATTCTTGGAGGCTTTTGGGACGCCACTTGAGAAGTTGATTGGTCTTTGGGAATGGGAAAGGTCTCTTGTGTCTTTTGAGCTGCTTCTCAGGCAATTGAAGAGTTTTGGTGAGCTCTTATTTATTGAAGGCTTTTGCTCCAGCATTTCATCCATGAAAATTATGCTAAAGTTATGCTGTCGAAATGACAATTGACAAATTGCTTCGAGGAAGTCTACCTCCTAGCCTCTCATCCAATTTCGTGTTTGCAATATAACACCTAGTTGGCTACATTGCTGCTTCTCAACTTCAGACTAGCAGATTGAGCATCAAAGATTGAAGAATTTTGGAGATTTTGGTAATTTTGGTTTGCTGTTTCATCAACTGCTGAAAGTGATTTTTATTCATGGCTTATTTTCCAGCTTGAATTTCGTTCTGGGTATTTAACCAATCTGTTTGCTGACCTTGGGCGACCATTCATGCAAGTTTTGAGATTTTATTTTGAAGTGCTTGATTTTTAATTAAAATCGCCCTTCCCAAGAGGGCCGTACCATTTCATATGCATTGGGAATTGTGCAAGTTAAAAAATAAGTTGAAGTTGCTGCTATTTGGTGCTTGGTTTTTGGGCGCCTACCTCTTGAGAAACATTTGCAAAAGATTTCAGTCAATTCGGAGGTGAAACGAGTGAGTTATGAATATTTTACTGTTTCACAGTCTGCTGTTATAATTTCCAGAATTCTGATTTTTATATCAGACTGTTGCAATTTCCAGTTTTTTGGCTTATACTTCAGTATTTGAGTGTTATATCATTGTAGAAGTTCATACTTGTATCTAAGGTTCATTCCTTATCAATTGTACTTAGTAATTTGCAGAGTTTTATTTGTAAGGTTGAGATTAAGCATTACTAATCCAACCATTCTTTCATTTCTGCAATTTACTTTCTGTTTATCATTAAATTACCCCTGGATGGTTTACCGCCAGTGTGGAAAATCTATTTGTAACACTCTTATACCCACTTCATAGTGGTGAATCCCCACAGCATTGTGGATGCCCGCCGCAGCGGATGAATTGCTTTCTATTGTAATCTTTTCCCCCCACTGTTTGGTGGTAGTGTGGAATTGTTCCTCATGGCTGGTTATCCGCCTAACAGTTTATAATTTCAATTTCTTAGACTCCGTCATATGTTAGCACCTCGCCCTCAGTGGGATCTTGAGTGCACATTCTTGACGTTGAGTAGTTCTTCCATTCAAATTCAGTTTCTTCAATTCAAGTTCAGTATCTTCCATTCCAGTCCAGATTTTTAGTTTGAGGCTAACGCTAATCCAATCATCTATTGCTGGTTATTTTGTGTTACTTCTTCGAAAAAATTGGTTAGCATATTTCAGGTTTTGTAGCACATGTTTCTCACTTTTAGTATTGTGTTCAAAGAATTTGTCCCAATTGTTTTTAACTTGTGACCAAGAGAAGGGGTTAATTTGTTACAAATTCCAAGCAAGAATAGAGGGTTCAAATTATCAATTAAATGCAGATTAAATTAAACCGAACAAAAATAGAAACAGAGGAATGAAAACAATTCATAGAAAACAACAAGACAACAAGAGTTTTAACATGGTTCATCCTATGCTTGGGCTACGTCCACAAACAATAGTCCTTTTATTGATTAATTTCCAGCAAATGCAATTTACAATAACCTGCAGCAATAGCTGCAACGTGCAGCAATCATTTCACACGATTTCTACTACTTTGTTTTACACGCACAGTGCTACGTGCGTCCAACGCAATAACCTGCGTTTAAACTCCGTCTATCACTTCCCACAACCTGCAACTTCTCCGCGCACTTCACACACCCTAGAGTGACAAAACCAAACATCACATGCCTGTTTGAATGCCCACGCGTGCCCAGTTCAACTGGCTGTTCATTTCGTGACTTTTGGCTTTCCATTTGCAGCAAATAAACTGTTCATTTTCGGGCAGTTTTCTGACTGTTTATAACTGAAATTCAAATACAAATGTGCCGCAAAATTCCTTTCATAAAATTAGTCAAT
>VDFB02317812.1:0-14333 GCA_007258455.2 Sequoia sempervirens | reverse complement strand
ATTGATGGCAACACACAATGTGAAAATCATCAAAATACTTCTTCCCAATTTTTTATTTTCTCTCAAAAGCTATTCACGAAACTTTTCAATTTTCTCTTTGTTTTCACATGATACCTATCCTCCTTTGACATTAATGACAAAGGAAAAGAAATTTAATGCTTTAATAGTTCCTTTTGCATACCTGAATACTCACCCTATGGAGTACACCCAAGACAATTATGCATAATCAACCAGAGGTTATAGTCCTTTGAATTTTACTGAGAATACCTATCCATGAGGATATGCCTTCATCCCAAATCCTATTTGTCTCTAACAAAGCTCTGCAAGGATAGTTGATATCAATTAAGATATATCTTCCTTCAACCACAGTTTTGGGAGTAACATTAGATTTCAGAGTTCTATCAACCAAAGAAATAACATAATAGATAGGTGTACACTTAATCTTGATTAGGTCTCTGAGCATCCCATACTATTCAATCATCTCTCCTTTCACTTTATATGATGCAAGGTATTCTTCATGTAGTTTTTTCAAACCTTACCAAGTATGATCATCCAAATCAAGAGCAGGATCAAATGTGCTAGATGCAAACTTGATTTGGGTTTCAATTGTGTTCTCAACATCCTTGAGTCTTTGAATTGTATCAGGCTAAGTCCAACAAAATGTGAATAAAATCTTGACCTCTTTCTCACACTCTTGAACTTCATTGAGACTTTCAAGTACCATGTTGTGAGTAGATTTGCACTTCTCTACAATTTCCAACAATCCTTTATCTTCAACCCAAGAGACCATTTCACTTACTATTTTGCTCTTCAATTCATTGAATCCTTCAATTAATGAAATTGTGCTTTCTTTAGTGGACTATGAGTAACTAGTGACCACACTAGGAGCAACCTAAAAATATGTCCTTATTTTGGCTAATTTCTTAAGTCTTCTTGGAGCAGTTTCAATCTAAGGAACTATTGCATGAACCTCAGTGAATTTCCTCTTTTCTCCAACGGTAGACATTGATTTATCATAGACTAATTCAGACTCTTCAAGAGCTTTAGCTACTTCAGTGTAGGTTCCAAACCTAGGTCTGTTGGGGTCTCAAGAGTTGTTACTCAACATTTCAATGCAACCAGCAACATAGTCCTTCTCAATCTTGTATCCTAACTTAGAAATCTATGATTTTATTCGTTCAATTGTCTTGATAATGCAACTATCAGTGGTGACCAAAAATGTTATATCATTCTTGTATTTTGTAACTAATTCTCTTAGAACTCTCCTCCTTATGTTCATTCTCCTTTGGAACTTTCCAAAGAATGCAGCAAGGGTATCTCCTTGTGCATCCAAATCCCCAATATTTCTCATACGTTCCTTGATCTGATGAGTGACCAGTCCGGTATTTTCCCAACTAACTTCACTTATTCTAGGAATCTCCTTCATAAAATAAAAGATTAGACATAATACTAATTTACCATATTTGAATGTACATTTCTTCTTTTTGATATCTCTCATATTCTCCAACAACTATTGTCAAAGCAACTCAAAAAGGTCATATTCTATTATGTTCTCAACCATATCCAATGCAAGGTCAATTACAGTGGTGGAGACATTGATATGGTATGTGTAGGATCATCATGGAAAAAATAGGCCCTTAAGTGGCAAAAAATTTAGAAAAATCAGAGTTAGGCAACTTGATGTAAAAATATGAATAAGTTATCTATATTATTTCATAAATATGTAAGAATAGAATCTATAACAAATTGAATGTAGTTTCTAAACTGCTAGGTTTATTTATTTTTTTAAACCTATTTGGTAAAAATTTGAAATTTCAATGCAGTGGCACTTAAATTTCAAAGAAAAAAATAAGAAGTAGGTGTCTGTCTGACCACCCTAACCACAATAAAATGATAATATTTTTTAATAATATTTTAGATATAAGTAGAGAACTCATGTTCTGATGTGAGGCATATTTTTTGTAATTTTTTTCCCAAGAATAATTAATTCAGAATTTTTATTACAACTTTTAAAGTATAAAAAATGTGTATGTTCTTGACCTCACCATAACTTTTTCAAAACTTCACTTAAATATTGACTTTCTTTTTGAATCCTATAGTATGCAAGCATAGAATGTGATGCATGTTTCTACATTCAAAAAAATGTGATACTCATTTGAAAGCTATAGATTTTTTTCTTAATTAGCCTATGAACTGCATATTAGTCAATTCAAATAGAAAATGAATAATAATTATTTATTAAATTCAAAGTAAAGCATAATTTATATAGGTGGAAAGTTGGATAATCTCCTTTTAAAACCTTTCGCTTCATCAACTTGTAAGTATACTTATAATTTTATGATAATTTATTATATTGCATTTTAGTTTTACTATGATTTTATACTTATTGTTGGGCTTAAAATTAGTCCCAACCTTAATTAAACCCTTTTCTCTATCAAAATTACATTCAAGAGTCGGTCCAAAGGATGATAAGCCAATAACTTCTCTGATTACTTATCTCAATATCATATATGAGTTGTCAAGCCACACACATTCACCATGAAATCTACTAAGAGCCATTTTGATACACCTTTCTTCATTACTAAAGTCTGGAAAATGATTCCATACATCCAATTTCATTTTTGTGAGTATGTTGTATTTTGGTTTCAAGATAAAATCATTTCTCTAAGTTAATTCTTCAACCTACAACATGCGACCTTTTATGTAGGTAGATTCTTCCAATTTTCTATGAATGTATACCCCAACATTTTCAATTGGTATAACACCAAGAAGGATATCCAAAAAAGCACCCAAAGGATCAAATTATAAAGTTTTGATAGGGTACATTTTGAGTTGTGATTCTATCTATGATTTGAGGTATATCCATCACATTCAACAAAATTTGACAAGTAATTCAAATGAAAGTGTATAGCAATAGCGACTTACCTCTTTCTTTCCCACCAAAACCAAATTCTAAATTTATGCTATATGGAATTGCTTTGGTTTCTTCAAGCTTCCTCTGCACACTTCTCTTTCACAAATTTTTTTCATCGAATGTGTTTTCCTTGACATATTTGAATTCATTTATTTCATGGGTATGTGCAGGATCATCATGGAAAAAACAAGCCCTTAAGTGGCAAAAAATTCAGAAAAATCAGAGTTAGGTAACTTGACGTAAAAATTTGAATAAGTTATCTATATTATTTCAAAAATATGTAAGAATAGAATCTATAGAAAATTTAATGTAGTTTCTAAACTACTAGGTATTTTAAAAAAAAAAAATTCTATTTGGTGAAAACTTGAAATTTCAATGCAATAGTACTTCACTCTCAGGGAAAAAAAGAAGTAGTTGTCTCCGTCTCCACATCCTAACCAAAAAAATGATAATATTTTTTTTATAAGATTTTAGATATAAGTAGAGGACTCATGTCCCAATGTGATGCATTTTTTTTTATTTTTTTTCCAAGTAAATAATTAATTATGAATTTTTTATTACAAATTTTAAAAAATATAAAAACCCATATGTCTGACCGCCTTAACTTGTTCAAAACTTCATAAAATTCAATTTTTATTTTAATCCTATGCTACGCCCTTAATATTAGTGTACATCAGGTTATGAATAGTCAATTGTGGCTATCTTAACTCTCTATTAAGTCATATTATCATTAGTATATTATTATTTAGTTGTTTAGGTCAGCCTAAGACTTATATAGGTGTGTCTAAGTCAGCCTAGGTGATATCCTAGGCATAAATAGGTATATATAGGAGGTTGTGAGTCTTGTTTCATCATCAAGTTGGAAGTGTGTTCTCATTAGAGATATTTGGAGGTTTTCCCCCTTGAAGTGGATAGTTATTCTCAGTTATTATCAAGTATTTGCAGCATATTTCATATCATATTCTTCTATTGTGCAAGTTATTTCATAACAAGTGGTACCAAAGCATGATCTTGGTACCGTAGAAGCAAGGTTTTTTCTCAATTTTGGAGGCAATTTTGGGAAGAGCATATCTTTCATATTTTGGTAATTTTTTTTCTAATGTTTAAAGGGTTTTTCAAGAACATATTAAAGAAGATACAGTCCAGATTTTAGAAGAATTGGAGTAGAATTAAGCGAATTATTGCAAAATTAGGGTTTCTACACAATTCTTTTGGAATTTGCATATCTCATACATCTTGTCGAATTGGAGTCTGATTTTTATTAGGTTTTTGAAGAAATACTAAAGGAGATTACAATAAAAATTTCAAAGAATTTAAGTTTCATTTTTGTGATTTATTTCAAAATTAGTGGTTCCCATCATGACGGGGCTTGCAACAAGGGGTAAAAAGAATGTTGTCACTCCAGGGAAGACTCCTGATAAGAATGGGGTAAAAATAGAGGATATTACTCATAATGAGGAAATCAGTAAGGTCAAGGAAGAAATTTCCTCAATGAAGATGGATATGTGTGACCTAAGAGGAGATATATCGAACATACAAAACATGTTAAGCACCTACATGGCTGAACCAAGAAAAGAGTTCTCAAGCGAGCAAGGTGAAAATTCTAGGTCAACTAACATTGACACAAGCTTTAGTAATCCTATGGGATCTAGGAATTTATTTCCAAAGGTGGATATGTGTAAGTTCGATAGCAAGGATCCTCTAACATGGATAAATCAAATGGAGATTTTTTTTTAAGTACACCAAATCCCAAATGGACAAAAGGTCACGATGGCTTCCCTATATCTAGAACTAGATCAATTCATTTGGTATCATTGAATTTGCATTCATCGAAGGAAAAGGGGCTCACCATCTCATGGTCATTTTTCACAGAGGAACTCCAAGAACAATATAGCAATAGCGTGATAGACAACTTCTTCAGCTGACTGGCTAAACTTCAACAAACAGGATCAGTTAAGGATTATATTCAACAATTCCAAAATCTATCCTTAAGAGTGGATACAATTATGGAGGAAAACTTGAATGATATATTCTTTGGGGGTCTCAAGGATCAAATTCATCATGAGGTATGCATTTTTAGCCCTAGCTCCATAAATGAGTCTTTTATCTTAGCACACAGGGTAGAGGAGAAGTATTTGATTCCTAAGAAGCAAGGGGATAATGTGACGAGAGAAAGGATATTCAATACAACCTACTAGGTTGACTCCACAACAAATTAAGGAGAAAAGAGAAAAATGGTTGTATTCAATTGTGATAGCAAATACAGTCAAGGACATAAATGCAATGAAAAGAAATTGTTCTATATTGAAGGTCCAAGTGAGGAAGAAGAGGAGGAACCCATACTAGAGGATGAAAGGGAGTCAAATGAGGAATCACATGATTCTCAACCAATCATTTATTATCATGCACTCTTAGGTTTCAGTGCTCCACAAACTCTCAAAGTGGTGGGGTTCTTAAAGAAGCAGAAGGTAACAGTGTTGATTGAATTAGGTAGTACTCATAATTTCATCAACAAAAAGTTAGCTACTCGTATAAATTGTTTTATATATCCAACTCCAGAGTTTCAGGTTTTGATTATAGATGGTGGTATAGTTAGTTGTTCAAGGAAGTGTCATAGCATTAAATTATCCATGAGATATTATCAACTTGATACCCCAATGTATGTGATATCCATGGGTGCAACAGATATTGTTTTGGGAGTACAATGGCTTACTACATTGGGAACGATTGAGATGAACTTCCAAGAACTATTCATGAGATTTCAATTAGAAGGAAGGGTAGTAGAGCTAAGGGGGTTGAAGGAAAAATCCCCACAAATGGTAAGCTCTCATCAAATGCAAAAGCTGCTTAAGAAAGGAGTGGATGGATTTGTGGCCCAGCTATGTTCATTAGAAGTCTCTCAATCTAATGCTCCTGCTCATCCATATTTGCAAGCTATAATTGATCATCACTCAGTTTTTCTTGGAGATATGCCCAAAGGACTTCCTCCTAAGAGGGATCATGATCATGCCATACAGTTAGTTCCAGGTAGCCAACCACCAAAGATCGGGCCTTATAGGTGTAAGCGTAGGAATGAGTTAAACAAACTAACAATGCATCTACACCTCTAAATAAGACATTGCATCTAAGATTCAAGAAAATTAAGCTAATTTAAACTAGAAATCTTCATAAATCTGTCCTATTGCTCTCTAACTCTAAAGATCTCTCTAATCTACTTTGCTCTCAGATTCTAGAAGCTAATTAGACTATTGAAATGACACTTAGAGAATGAGAATTAAACTATTCTATTCCTATATGATTAAATATGCAACTAAAATGATTCTACAGCAAAGCTTCTGAGAAAGAAACTACTGTAGACTGCCATAATTAAATGAATTAAGATGTTGGATGGATGTTGAGTGAATGTTGAATGCTTGAATGTTGGATGAATGCTAGATGCTTGGAAAACCTGCAGAGTAAGATTGTAAAAGTTGGGATCCATTTCCTGTAGCCAAAGACATGTATTTGTAGTTTTCACGGTAGCACATTTGCACAAGAATACGGGATAAGAGGCTGGGATTCAATCTGGAGAATTGAATGGCATGGGATGAGAAGATGGAGCTGATCATGGAGGATTGTTTCTCCCCGTGAAAACACCAGGCAAGATGAGAGGGAAGGTGGTTGGAAGAGGATTGAGAGGACTTCCTGCAGGTTTGTCCCCGAAGCTCTTCCCGTGAATGACAGTAGAATTAATTATATTTTGAAAATTTAATTTTATTGGTGAGTGAATAGTGGTAAAAGATTTATGCATAAATTTACATAATTTTAATTCATTTAAATTTAGCAAAAAGAGGATTGAATAATTTAATAAATCAAACTATAGAGTTTGTTTATTAAATTAAAACAAAAGGAAAATGATAGTTAAATAAAGGATTTTAGGATATCTTTATTTAATTAAGAAGAAATGTGATGGGGTAATTAAATAACACAAATTATTTAAGTTGTGTATTTAATTTATGATAGAAATATAAAAGAAGTAATAATAATAATAATTAAATAAAACAAAGTTTTTAATTTTGTTTATTTAATTAAGAGAGAAATAATATGATGAAATAGAAGAATTAATAATGAACTTAATATAAATAAATATTTCTATTTATTTATTAAGTAGATGAATTTAAGATTAATTAATCAAATAAGTCGTATTTAATTAATTAGATTCTCCAGACCATTTTTAGGTGTCTACATTTTGCCCCTCTTTGAAGTGATGTGTTTACGCATTGCTTCAAAGAAAATTTTGCCTCAGCTGCCAGTATTGACGAAAAGTTTGAAATATGCCCCTGATTTGTCCCAAATGTTGAATTTTGAAATGATAGCGATATATTCCCCCTCGGGAGATAAATTGATGAATTTTAAATTTCATGATTGATTATGATGATGATTTGATGATATGGAAACAATTTGTCTCTTGATAAAGAAATATTGATTCCTCTAGTTGATTATGATGATGATTGATGATCATGTCAGCTGATTGTTGATCCTGATAGATTAGAAGATTATTGATCTCATGATAGGTGAGATTTAATGATTGATTGATTGAATGATTAACCTCATGATAGGCAAGGTTGAATGATAGATTGATGATCACAAGATTTGAACAAAGCTGATTAGATTTGATTGATTGATAGACTTATTGATTGATGTTGATTGATTTGATAAGATTGTTGATTTGTGATTTGACTTCACTGATTGATTGATATGCCCCAATATAAGATCGATTAATGTACTGGGACTTGATGATGCAAAATGATGAATAGAATAGGGGATGGGATGAGGAAGAGATAATGAAAGGAGAAGATGAAAAGTAAGTAAGCACAAATGGATTCAAGGATAAACGTGATGTTGCCCTGGTCAAGTTGCAAGCCAAGATTGATTGATGATGATGATAAGAGTGTTGTTGATGAGGGAAGGATACATCCCGAAACAACACAAAATGATAGGGAAGGATACATACTGATGATGATGATGATGATTGGATAAAGGCTTGTAACAAGGTTGGGAACAAAACCAAGGATGTGATTAAATGATTTGTGCTAGACTTAATAGATTAAGATTGGATGGAATTTGAGATGATTGAAATGAAAGAAAATGATTAAGAAAGAGATGATATCCTAAGAAATATTGAAGAGATAGTGATATGATGTAGAGAGGGAATACGTGTAGCTTTTGAGATTGAAATTGGTAGCTTTGAAACAATCTATAAATGCATATGCAAGACTAATATGGATGCAATCTATTTTATCATGCAAATCTATTTTACCATGCAAATCTAAGTGTCATTTCAACAATCTTTTGATTTTTCTTTGTATCATCACTGAGCTTTAAAAATGTTGAAAGCGAATACAAGCATCAATGATATGAGATAGACCAATGATGACCTGAGTATTTCTTTCATGATTTTTGATATTGCAAGTGAATACAAGCATCAAGGTATAAGATAGACCAATGATGACCTGAGCATTTCTTGCGTAAACAAACAAGAATTAATCATTTTCTTAAGTGAATTGGAATGTCATCCATGATACTTGGTAGAGCACTTCCCGCGACAATTCACAAAATAATAATGACTAACTCACAAACAACAAACAAAGAAAAGTATCATTCTCCTTCCTTGCTTCTCTAGTTCAATACATCATTGAGTAGCTCCAAAGAAATGATAAGCAAATGATAAAAATAAAAAGCACAACAATTCAAATTCTACTTAATGTATTTTCAAATCATTATTCAGATTAGATCATCGATGTTGAAATGTATGTGCTGATGTTTGCATGATATTCTTAGATGTTCGACCAAATGATGTAACCTAAAGATCTATCCTAGGGGTCTCGGGGACTGATCAAAGATTAGTCTTGCCTACGTTATACACGCAGAGACCACGTAGTTCAACTGATACAGACTCTATTTTTGTGTTTTGCGATTTTATGAATGTTTTCACATGGATTTTCTGATTTTTTTGGATTTTGATTTTCTGATGTTTTTGGATTTTGATTTTTTGATGTTTTTGGATTTCGATTTTCTGATGTTTTTGGATTTTGATGGATTTTTAAATTTTTTGTATTTTCAAGATATTTGATTTGGAATGAGATGGTATGACCTATTGAAGGAACAAGATGAACCACAATAGAGGTAATGCAACCATGGATAAATGATAGATCAAAATGAAAGTCACTGCAAAACATGTCACACAAGCAACATATCTCTTGTTGAAAGATGACAATAGTTGATTGATTAATATGCCAAGAATGATTGATTCCATAAGGCATGATGATGATAAGTACTTAGGATTACTGATATCCTCTAAGTACAAAAAGATTGATGATTGTTGACGATTGATTGACAAAAGATATGAGGATTGGATAATGTTTTACAGCTAGGCTCAAATATGATTTGCATGATAAGATTCAAGGTTGCAAAGGGACATGATGACATGGATTCTGATAAGCTAGGAGATATGGAATCGAATAATGCAAGGATAACGATAATGAATGGGATGATCAAGATCAACTAGACAAGATATATACACAAGGACCAAGTGCTTTGCCCCCATTCCTCATCAAAACCAATGATGAAAAAGAAAGGATGTATCTAGTAAGAATGATGGAATATGGATGAGATAAAAGATATGGTACGAAAGATATGGATAAAGCATATAGGATAAGCATATATGATGTTCAAGAAGATTCTTAACCTTATCAAGATCAAAAGTGGAAATGTAAGGAATGAGCGTAGAAAGGATAATGACCATGAATGATAAGATGGATAAGGCTTGCCCCTAAGTGTAGAGTGCAAGAGGAATATGGAAGATAGGATATGGATGATAGGGAGATGGAGGAAGGACTTTAACATTGAGTTTCACAACCAATTATCCCTTTAATTAACCATGGCAATGGGGATTAGACTCATAAATGCTGGTAGATTAATGGTATGATGGAAGAGATTAAGGATTTATGCAAAGGTTTGGATTAAAGGGGAATGATGGGGGATGAATGTTGGATAATGGATAGATGGAAAGGATGACAAGCTCAACATTGGCACACACCTTGAAGGATGGTTGAGTGATGGAGGAAGAATGGATTTGGAAAGTGATAGGTTATTATATGGAAGATTGGAGGAAGCTTTTGGATAAGAAAATTTGGATGCCAATTTTGATTTTATTGCTTCTATGAGACTTTTAGGAATCCACATGATTTTTGACTTTGATATTTGCTTAGTGGGCCTTTGTGGCCTTGAAAATTTTCATTTATGGACCTTTGTGGTCTTTGAAAATTTCCTTTTTTCTTTGATGGGCCTTTGTGGCCTTTTGAATTTTTCTTTTGATTTATGGACCTTTGTGGTCTTTGAAAATTTCCTTTTTGCTTTGATGGGCCTTTGTGGCCTTTTTGATTTTTCCTTTGATTTTGGATCAAGTTTTCTTTTATTTTTGCATGTCTCTTCGAGGAGACATGTTGATCCTTTGATACATGTGGATTTTGATATAGAAGCTTCTGATATTTGGCACCCAAATTGCTTCCAAGAGCAATGGGAGAGGTGGATTGAGATGAATGGTATGGAGGTATTATGGATGAGTTAATGTGGGTAGAATTTTGAAAAGGCATCAAGGATGTGTGCCTTTGTTGTTCTTGAGGAATAGGATATGGACCTAGGATAGATGGAGATTTTGATGCACTAGGATAAGGACCTAGGATAGATGGAAAGTTTGATGGACTGGGATGAGGACCTAGGATAGATGGAAAGTTTGATGGACTAGAACACTTAGGTATATAACCAAGGCCATGGTGATATGGGTGTTTTTGAATAGAAAGGGGTTCTAGGATACCTTGTTCATGAATGCCTAATCCTTTGCCTTTATAGTTCATACTTTGACACGTTTGATTACCAATGGGATATGTATTGTTTGTGAAACAAGATGCAAGTCCATTTTGGGGAGGATATGATATGGATGAAAGGATAGGTGTTGGAAGCAAACCAGAATGGATAAAGGTGGAGGATCCTAATTTATAGGTGTGGGGTTCATGGATAGCTTGAATAGGTGCGATAGAATCTTGGCATGGGGATGATGAGGTGTTTCTATCTTGACTTGGAAAAGGATCATGAGGTGGTATGAAAGACATATCTTGATCATGGTAAGGATAAAAATCTTCATGGGATGAAAGGGTATCCTTGAATGGAAGCATATCTTGATCTTGATGAGGAAAGGAATCATTAGATTTCGTAGAAAGTGTGTCTTGATCATCAATTGGTAAGAAATCATTAGATAGGATGGAAGAACTATCATGATCTTGTGATGCAATAGAATCATGATATGGTATGGATTGATTAGATGATGTGGAAAAAGAACTTGGAAGGATACTTGTCTCTTGAGATGGATGTGAATTATTTTGGATGAAAAGTGAAAGGAGGGGATCATCATAAGATTCGTGAGAAATGGGATCTTGATCAAAGATGGGAAGACTTTGTGAGATTGTGGAATCATTGGATGGAGTGGAAAGAATATTTTGATCTTGATGTATAGGGGAGACTATGCTAGTATGCTTTGGAGTGAGAGATTGACATGAATCATTGGATGTAGAGGATATGATAGAAGAAGGTGATTGGATGGAATTGTTAACTTGGGTGAAAGAATATTGAGGTTCATTTTGGCTTATGGTGGATGGAGATAAATGCATGACATGATAAGATTGTTCAATATCATTTGTCTTTGAGGACTAAGATTTGGGCTTATTGAAATTTTGGAAAAATTCAAAGATATTGAACTTGGATGATGGAGTTGTTGGTGAAGAAGGTCTCATGTTCATTGTTTGGTCAAGAGGATATGGGTAGATGTTTGGCATTAGATATCTCTTTGTGGTTGTTTCCCAAATTTGTTGTTGAAGGTTTTCCAGTTGATAAGCTAAAGCATTCAATTTATCCTCATCTATTTCAGCCATGGTGGTTTGTGTTTCTTTTTGGGACGATCTTATCTGTTTTAATGACAAGAAAACATAGCAAGCAAAAATAGAACCGTTGTTGATTAAATCCTAAAATCTAAACAGATAGTGTATGTTCTAAGAACCAAACATGGTTCTTCTTGATTTTCACTAGTTTGATAACAAGATAAGACAATTCAAATAGACTCACTCCTAGAGACAAAAGGTCATCGTTATATACTCGAACGACCCACAGCTTGGAATTGTGTCGACTCACACAGCCATGTCACCCCCTAGAGGGCACCCATGTTTTTATCTTTTCCAGGTGCGTACTCAGAGTGACAGAAGTGGATACTGGATCCCCTGAGCAAACAGTCCTTGGCAATTATATGGTGAGTGCTTGAGGGTAGATTCTTCCCCGCCCCTGCACCACTAAGTATTACAATGTTTAGGAATTGACAAGCGTGCTTCTATTTCTAGGTTTTCAGATAGGGTTTCCATTCAGAGTGGCAAATGGATAAACTCCCTCGAGAGACCTCCCAATATTTAGAACAAAGATTTTGGGGATGGTTATCCTGCACACTTCCATTGAAAGAGGGTTTCCCCAAATTCACATAAATTTTTAAGTGGGTTGGAATACCATGGCTTTTGGTTGTCCCCACTCAAGTCGTTCCCGTAGGGTGAGTACTTTTTCCCACTATGGCAGGCCTGTCTAAAGGTTTTAAAAAGCTTTAAAAATGTGTAAAGAAATGTGAGTCTGGTATTCTGATGCACCCAGTAAAGGGGAGAGCATAAACCTATCACCCAATCACAGCAGAGAAATTTTGTTCACTTTTAAAAACCCAAAAAGACAAATTAGTTAATCTATATGGAGATATTGCTCCATAAAAGCATGGTGTTCAATTTTAATCCCACAAGAAATTTGTGAAGTTTCTATCCTAGGATTGATCAATTTTTATCCATTTTCTATCCTAGGATTGATAAATTTTATCCATTTGCTATCCTAGGATTGGTAAATTTTAATCAAAATAGACAAAAACAAAATCTGGCCGCGGATGCGTCAGATCCAGATAACAAAAAAATGATTTTAAGGACAAATAGTCGACACGCTGAAACAGTGACTCGGCGCGCTGAAACAGTGACATGGTGTGCTGAAACAGTGATGTGGCACACTACAACAGTGACACGGCACGCTGAAAGAGTGACGTGGCGCACTACAATAGACCACCGGTGTGCTAAAACAGACCACCGGCATGCTATAAAATCCAACTGGCGCGCTATAAAAAGTCACGGTTCTGCGAAAACTATCACGCCGATTCCTGTAAGACACTTCACAAAAATTAATTAAAATATGGGGTTAGGCCCCACGGTGGGCGCCAAATTGTAAGCATAGGAATGAGTTAAACAAACTAACAATGCATCTACACCTCTAAATAAGACATTGCATCTAATATTCAAGAAAATTAAGCTAATTTAAACTAGAAATCTTCATAAATCTGTCCTATTGCTCTCTAACTCTAAAGATCTCTCTAATCTACTTTGCTCTTAGATTCTAGAAGCTAATTAGACTATTGAAATGACACTTAGAGAATGAGAATTAAACTATTCTATTCCTATATGATTAAATATGCAACTAAAATGATTCTACAGCAAAGCTTCTGAGAAAGAAATTGCTATAGACTGCCATAATTAAATGAATTAAGATGCTGGATGGATGTTGAGTGAATGTTGAATGCTTGAATGCTGGATGAATGCTGGATGCTTGGAAAACCTGCAAAGTAAGATTGTAAAAGTTGGGATCCATTTC
The DNA here is from genome assembly GCA_007258455.2 of Sequoia sempervirens. Taxonomy (NCBI): domain Eukaryota; kingdom Viridiplantae; phylum Streptophyta; class Pinopsida; order Cupressales; family Cupressaceae; genus Sequoia; species Sequoia sempervirens. Next base: position 667 of record VDFB02317812.1, on the reverse strand, counting down.
CCGTAGCCAAAGACATGTATTTATAGTTTTCACAGCAGCATATTTTCACAGGAATACGGGATAAGAGGCTGGGATTCAATCTGGAGAATCGAATGGCATGGGATGAGAAGATGGAGCTGATCATGGAGGATTGTTTCTCCCCATGAAAACACCAGGTAAGATGAGAGGGAAGGTGGTTGGAAGAGGATTGAGAGGACTTCCTGCAGGCTTGTCCCCGAAGCTCTTCCCGTGAATGACAATAGAATTAATTAAATTTTGAAAATTTAATTTTATTGGTGAGTGAATAGTGGTAAAAGATTTATGCATAAATTTAATTAATTTTAATTCATTTAAATTTAGCAAAAAGAGGATTGAATAATTTAATAAATCAAACTATATCAAACTATAGGGTTTGTTTATTAAATTAAAACAAAAGGAAAATGATAATTAAATAAAGATTTTAGGATATCTTTATTTAATTAAGAATAAATGTGATGAGGTAATTAAATAACACAAATTATTTAAGTTGTGTATTTAATTTATGATAGAAATATAAACGAAGTAATAATGATAATAATTAAATAAAACAAAGTTTTTAATTTCATTTATTTAATTAAGAGAAATAATATGATGAAATAGAAGAATTAATAATGAACTTAATATAAAATAAATACGTCTATTTATTTAT
>VDFB02317810.1:0-32761 GCA_007258455.2 Sequoia sempervirens | reverse complement strand
AATAGCAACTCACTTTTTTTATTAGTCTGAGGGATTAAAAATATTTTTCCTTCTTAAAACCCAACAATAATTAGACCCACATTCTTGTTGAACACCCAGAATACTGAGAGGGGGGTGATTCAGTATTCTATTAAATTTTGAACACAACTTATCCAATCACCAAAACATATTAATAGAAATAAGGAATGAAAGCATCCACAAGATCACATAACACATGAACACCGGGATTTTTATGTGGAAAACCCAAAAAGGGAAAAACCACGGTGAGGATTAGCTCACAATATATTATATCCGAATATAATATATTATAGGGGCTCATTGCCAGGACACACTATCCTTATAAGGTTCACAGCCAGAATTAGATACAAAACAGAGATGGTTACTTAGCAAAAATGTGAACTAATAAAAGTATACCTTCCTTGTGCTGAATTTTAGTTCCTTTGAAGCTCTGAATACAAAGTATTGCTCTGCTTAGCAATCGCTCAACAATTTTGCTCTTATTTTGATCTCACACCTCTGAATTCACATGTTTGCATCATCTGAAATCACTCGCACCTGATGTGCCACTTATACTCTCTCATCCATGCATACAATTCAAAATTGTCTCACATATATATACCCAATTACATCTGCATACATCAATTAGGACGCCCTAATTAGATGTGACCAAAAACAATTCAAAATAGCTTTTTTAGCTACAAACTTGATTCAATAACCATCCTTGCACTTAAATCAAACATGTAATACATAATTTAGGTTGGAATGGACCTAAAATAGATCCTACAAACATCCGCCTTATATATTTAATCTTCACAACATATATCATGTTATTAGGTCAGCTAGGAATTGGACTTAATCACAAAAAATTCCAGTCATACATACACTTCTCCATACACACGATTTCAAGACTCGATATTTCTTCAAATTCACACTTAGCCAAAATTAGTAGTCTATCTTTAGAACTGTGGTACAAAATAATTATCCGCAAAGGAAAGAAAAATCTCCCACACCGACATGTTATACAGAGAAATGACTGTGATACACAGAGTTGAACTCTGTCAAGCATAACTTCCAGGATATTTCACAAAACATCATAGAATCTTGATTTTAGTTGTATCTAATAGGCTTAAAACCATGGTTAAAAATGTAAAGAGAGATCACTTAGTGCGGTGGAGTGTGGACCCAAAAACTAATGCACTAAACCACAAAATAGCCATTAGAAGTACTTAGCTAATTTCCTGTACAACCATATTTACCAAATCAATCAATGTTGTACACATATCTTCAGTAACTCATCCAAATCATACTAGGTTGATCATATCAATATTGACATCAATGACAACACTAGATCAAGCAATAGTATGCAATTCATTCTCATGTTGCAAACCATCCAAAACTTCCAACAATCTCTCCTTCTTCCAACAATCTCCTCCTTTGTTATTGATGGCAACATGTATAATAAGAATAGGAGATCTCACCTCTTCATTACCATCACACCCCTTTCCTCTTTTCTCTTTCCCTTTGACATCAATGGCAAAGGGTGTGCTAAGACTTCATAAGCTCCCCCTTAGGAGATCAACCTAAAATTTGTTTGCCTATACATATATATATATCAAAATTTGAAAAACTTGTTAAATAGTTAACATGAGGATGTAGAAGCTTGAAGCTTCTAAAAAGTGTCTTGCCACTCAGACTTTCCATCTTCCCATTGTTTCTTAGCTGAAGTAAGTGTCCTGTATAGGATTTCAACCAAAAGAGTTTATTTTCTCCTTCTTCTGTAGTACTAGGATCAAGATTTATCTCTAAGAGCTTATTAGTACTGCCAAGAGCACTTGAGACCGATATATATTTTTCCTTTACTGAGAACTTTATAAGCTACCTGATCATTCCATCTCTTTGACTTTGTAGGGTGAAGAACTTGTCATGAAGCTCCATTATAGAGATCCAAGTTTGATCATCCTTGTCTTTCACTGGATCATAAGAGTATGCAGTAATGTCTATCTGAGTCTCAATTGTACTCATGTCATCCTTTATACCTTGAGTGATTATTGGCCATTTCATGCAGTATGACAGTATGTTCCTTGCTTCTTCGGCATAGTCTTCTACTTATCTCAAGCATTTTGTAGCCTTTTGATTTGTTATTGTACATTTTCTTGAGATATCCACCAAATTCTTTCTTACAACCCATGTCTTAGTTTTAGCTTCAATTTGTCTTTTCAATCCAAACACATAATATTTAAAGGATTTGACCAAGAGATTTAGATTTTATATAGTAGATAATGAAGCATCAACACTTGCACTAGGGATTACCTCTTATAGGGCTTTTATTGCTTCATCCAAACCTTGTACTTAGGTAGACCTAACACTAACTCATGTCCATGTTGAGCATCATGAACTCTTTCAATATCAGCAGTTTCTTGTTTGATTTTACCAGCAACTGGAGGACTATCTGTGACTTTTCTCTCTTAGAGCTACTGGAGGCCTCTGCACTCACCTTTGTTCTGCTAGAATCTTCAAGACTGTCCAGAAGGGCTTATGCATAGCTAACTACTTCATCTTCAGATACTTCATAATCCAATTCTGAGATCCAAATGGTTCTAGGTTTGATGGCTTCAATCAATCAAAATTTTGTGGAGACAAGAAAGGTAATGTCTCTTGAATATCTTTTCACCACTTCTCTGGGAATCCTCATTCTCTTATTCATCCTACTCTGAAATACTCCAAAGAATGATGCAAGAGCATCTTCCTGAGCATCCAAACTTCCAAGGTTTCTCATGTACATCGCTATTTGATGTGCAATTGGCTTTGCATTTGTCTAATTTACTTGTCCAACCATCGATACTTCTTTCAAGAAGTAGAGCAATAGGAAAATTAGTAGGGTTCCATACTGGAATGTACACTTCTTATTTTTCTTAATGTCTCTTAGAATCTCCAATATTTTTTGCCAGAGCAACTCACAAAGGTTGTAGTCAGCATTGCTTTCACTCATATCAAGGGCCATATGAACTGCAATAGGAGGGACAAAGCTTACATTATTTACCGATAAATTTTTTGACCAATAAGTACGGCTGCAAATCTAACTATCAGGTTTGTAATAGACTTCACCATAAATTCCTTTTGTTCAAGGGCAACACCCGTTTTCTCAATTATATCCTTTGTATTAATTTCTTTTTGATCAAGAATCGGTCTAGTGGACCACAAATCGATTACTTCCTTTGTTATTGAATGAGGGCCATCAATCCATATGGATTGGTCATGAATTTTGCTCAATACTATTCTTATATACTTCTCTTGATTTTCAAAATTTGAAAACTTTCGCCAGATATCCAACCTCCTGTCACTTAAGGTTTTGTACTCAGGTTTTAGGGTATCATCTTCCCCCAACCTATTTATCCATAGAAAAATTAACCTACCAAGCAATGCCTCTTCAATTTTTCCATGAATGTATGCTTTAATATCTTTAGTAGCTAAAACCCCAATAAGAGTGTCAGAGAATGCACCCAAGGGATCATCCAACAATGCTTTGGCAGAATGCCTCAAGTACCGGTTGTGGTCTTTGTGAATTGTCTACTACTTCTAGTAATTCCATTGTATCCAAAATTCTTCTAGAGAATCGTTTCAGAAGACAAAAATATGCAAGATTTTTAAAAATACCTCTTAAATAGCTTGGTGAACCAAGGTCTTGATATTTAGCTTCCAGATGACGCTTTGAACCTTTCTACACCTCTTTCTTCTTCATTTCTTCTTCGGATGCCTTGGAATAAATGAATTTTCCATCGCACATACGAATTTGACTCTCTGATTTGACCTATAACCCTTGCAATAAATGCTTCATACCAAAAATTTGATGTTCCTAAAAAATTTTGCATAGACATCTTTCCATGCTCCACAAATTTTTGCATTACAATATTTCCTTTTGCAACTTTCTTTTATAGCTTCAGAAATTCCTCTTCTATGATATATCTTCATGCCATGTCTTGACACCTCATAGTTCCAATGGGCTATTATCTTCCCCTTCATACTAGATAGTAAGATTCTTCCCTTTGCTAGATCGGATCACCTGTTGGTCCTCCTTGAGATTGCGGGAGAAAAAAGCCCATTCAAATTCCCTTTCAATTTTGAATGTATGTGGTTCAAAGACCAAAATTTCAATGATCCAATTTCTCATTGGTGGAATGATGCCAAGGTGGATGTGAAAAAATGTATATTCTTGCAACAAATTGAAGCAAGTGAAACATCATTTGAAAGAATGGAACATGGATTGTTTCAAAAATATTTTTGAGGAAAAGAGGAAGAGGAGTTGAGGAGGCTAAGTGAAGAAGTTTGTGCATTAGGGATGAATAATGGTAGGTTCTTGTGGGAAAAGGAACTCCTCAAAATCATGGGGGACAATTTGGCTAAGGAGGAAATATTCTAGAGGCAGAAGTCGAGGGAGCTCTGGCTAAATGCTGGAGATAAAAACACAAAAAAAATCATAACTCCACCAAGGCCAGAAGAGAAGCCAACAGAATCACCAATATCAAATCTATGGAAAGGAGGTTGTTGGAAAGACAAGAAGATATCTCTGTGGTTGTTGTGGATTTCTTTCATTACCTACTTAATGATTGGGATGGTTCCAAATTGCTCAATCAGTAGCGCATTCTTGAGTGCATCCTAAAGCTTGTCACAAAAGGGAAAAATAAAATGTTGTGTAGTCAATTTTCAAAAGAACAAGTAAGGGTAGCACTTTTCTAGTTGCACCTGGATAAAGCCCTAGGCCTTTTGGGTTCCCCGCCTCCTTTTTTCAACATTTCTAGAATATTGTTGGTCTTGATGTGGTGGCGGCGATTGAAGATTCAAGGGTAACTGGCATGGTTTTGAAAGAAATCAATAATACTTTCATAGCTCTAATCCCTAAAAAGAAGAAGTTGGAAAGATTAGAAGAATTTGGCTGATTGCTTTGTGTAATACAATTTATAAGGTCCTAGCGAAGGTTGTAGCAAATCAGATTAAGAAAATTTGGCCTAGGATAATATTTGAGGAACAAACAGGTTTTTTTCCAGGAAGATCAATTTTCGATCCTAGGTGATCATAGCACAGGAAGAAACTCACTCGATATCAAAAATAAGGAAACAGTCTATGTTTTTTAAGCTCAACATAAAAAAGGCATATGATAAGGTAAACTGGCTATTCTTATTCAAAGTGCTTGAGGCATTTGGATTTCACTTTGCCTAGCTCAATTGGATCTTTAACTGGATAGCATGTCTAATATTTTCAGTTTTGGTAAATGGCACTCCTGAAGGATTTTTTGGCACGTCAAGAGGATTAAGGTAGGGAGACCCTCTCTCCACGTTTCTTTTCATCATTATGGTGGAGGCCTTAGGTAGATCAATCTCTAGGGCTATCGAGCTTGGTAAGCTCAAAGGAATTCAAATCACAAGTGGGATGCCCACAATCATGCATTAGCAATTCGCTGATGATACCATGTTGTTCGATCATGCTGGGTTTGAGGAAGCAAGACTCTTCAAAATTATTTTGTCAGACTATATTGCTACCTCTGGTCTAGAGGTCAATTTGGATAAATCTGAAGCTTTTTTCTTTTTTACTAATCCCACATATGAAAAGAAAATTTTACAAGTACTCAAGTTCAGAAAGGGAAAATTATCGTGTAAATACTTGGGCCTACAGCTCGCAATTGAAGTTTTGTCGAGCAAGCTCTAAGCTCCGCTAATTACAAAGGTTGAGAGGAAACTATCTTCTTGGAAAGGTAGGTGGCTTTCATGGGCAGGAAGACTCACAATGATCAAGTCAATAGTTGCAGCCTTGCCTATATATATGCTCTCTTATCTTCTATGGCATGTGGGGTGAGCAACAAAATCAATCAAAAGATGAAAAAAAAATTAGGAAAGGAAACTCAGTGTAGAAAAAATTTCCTTTAATAAGTTGGGAGAAGACTTTTAGGATGTGGGAGGCAGCTATCAGAGGTTTAAAGAATTTAGCTTTACAAAACAAAGCATTGGATGTTAAATTGGTATGGCATATTTATGTAAACCAAGACCTCAAGTGGGTCAAAATCATGAAATCTAAGTATCTGGAAGCTGGTGAAACATGGATATTCATGTCCAGATCCCTCCCAAAAGGATCAAGGGTGTGGAATTTAATAAGCAGTTGTAGGGATCTAGTCTTTGACTTTCTCACTTGGTACATAAGAGATGGGAGAATGGCCCTTTTTTGGGAGGACTCTCTGGGTGGTTTTAGCATGTTGGTAGATAACAAAGCACTAAGGCAATCCATGACAGTGTCAAAACAAATTTGGGACATTCATGTCAAGGACTATTTGGCCTTCTATATTGTTTATGGTTGCTTGGTATGGTAGTGGAAAGATGCTAAGGAGTTGGGGCTTAGCAATGATGTGGTTCAGGCCTTTGAAGAAGTCCTCAAGAGGTGAATGATATGCATCAGGGAAGAGCACGACGTCCTGAGATGGAATGGTGTGACTTTAGGTGCCTACAACACTCATGATGGTTACAAAATTCTGGTTAGACAATAGGAGATAGCATCTGACCTGCCCAACACACTATGTTGGCATAACAGTTGTCTTCTAAAAGTAGGTATTTTTGCTTGGGTGGCGATAGGAGGTTGGTTGAAACTTTCACAGTTTCATGCTCTAAGTCTTGTTAGAAGACTTCCATGGTGTTTTTCTTCACCACCTTAACCTATAGGTCCCTTCTCATGTTTAGGTACCCCTGGTTCTCCTGGCCAACCCCACTATCACCACCATCCAACCAACCAAGTCAAACTTGGTGCCATAGCTCTAACTCTTCCTTAGCCTTTAACCTTCCCTAAAGACTAACAATACCTCAACACTCAACTAGACCTTGCAGGGGTGTAGAGATGTCTTCAATAGCTTCAAACCATCCTCCTAGGGTTCTTGGAGGTCCACCAAACTCCACCTTTCCATTGCTTTCACCAAACCCTCCACTAGGGTTAAAAAGGCTACTAGCCCTTGAGCCCCAATTAGGCCTCCATCTCTGAGAAAACTGGTCTTTGTTCAAAAATTTCCAAAGAACACCTCATTCTTTCTCTGAGGTTCTTGGTTCAAATGCACACCTCTCAAATATTTTTGAGGTCTTGGGCCTTTATCAGCCGTACAAAGCCACAACTTGAAAATGGGCATAAACTAGGGTTTTAAGCCATTTTCTGGTTGCCTTCAATCTATCAAGCTTTTCACCAACCAAATGAGTTAGTGGAGCCTCCTCCTATTTACCAGACCTTGGTAAGACTTCCACCTACCTCCTCAAAAAGGAAATTTAGCAAGATCCAATCACCCCTGCAAGTTATGTGCTTTGCACTCCTTGTCTTCCCTAGCCGGACTCTTCCTGGCTCGCCTAGGGCAAGACTTTTCCAATACAGCCTGTGCTCACACCAACCCTAAAACCTACCATATGTACACACATGGATTCTAGGCACTATTCCCAAGGGTCGTACAAATTGTACGGTGGGAAAGTGGTCTAGCACTCCATTCTCTACAGATTGTCTGGTTCAGACCAACAACAGACTAGAAACAAAACTATTTACAATGAAAGCTGAAAATGAAGTAGAACCCTAACTAAATGCCACACAAAACTTGAAAAATGATCACACTACATCCTACACCAATCACATCAGCAATTTCAATCCATTTAAGCTTTACTTTGAAGCAAAAATCAGTAATAACACACAAAAACATTGTTTTTCTCTCAATTCACAAAATGTTTCCTCAATACCAATCCTTCCAACCCTATTTTCAGGTCGAGGCACACCTTAAATATGGTTCCTCAGTCAGTTATGTTCCCTTGGTCAGACATATTAGTTACCAAATGGTAAGCGTTGCAAAATGCACTGTGTTTTACAACTTTTGCCAATTTTTAGAAAACTAAGCAAGATGAGTTTCTAAACCCATCCATCCTTTCACAACTTCTATCCTAGAGGTAAAACACATCCCTAAACTATCTCCACATTGGTCAACATGACCTTCATGGTAACAAAACAAAATTTCATTCTAGATTTTCTAAATGCCTAGTGAAACTGCCTATTGTTCCTTAGGTGCTCGCACGCGATGATCCAAGGAAAAGTGTTGAATATGGATAGGTTTAAGAAAATGGGCTACTTTGTCCCCTCCAAGTGTGCGTTGTGCAAATCAGAAGAAGAAACGGGGGACTCCCTCTTCCTCAAATACCCCTTCACTGCCAAGTGTTGGAGATGGCTTTGTGTAGAGCTACATCTAAGCATTGTTCTTCTACATGATATATTGAGTTTGTTCAAAATTTGGCCTATTCTCTATAGAAACTCTCTATAGGCAGGCCTATGGTGGTCATACCTCTCTCTTCTTTTATGGGAAATTTGGAAAGAGATGAACCGACATATCTTCCAGGATGTTGTAATACCACTCCCTTCCTTTCTCAACAAAGTGGAAGTGTGTATTATCGAGTTGGAAAATTCGAGAATGGAATTGAAAAGAAAATCAAAAACATTTTTCTCAAGTTGGGATGTAATTATGAGACAGAATTTGAATGGCTTGAAGGTTCCACCTTATGTAGGCTCAAGTGGGACCAAATCTCATGAGGAGCGAAAAAACATCAAATGGAAACTCCTGATTGTGGCTGGTATAAGATGAATTTTGACGGGGCATCTAGAGGGAACCCCAGTTGTTCTGGAGCTAGATGCATTGTGAGGAATTGGGAAGGCTCACTGGTTGGGAAGATTGCACAACTACTCAACTTTGGCACTAACAACACTATGAAGTTGCAAGTCACACACCTTGGAATAAAATTGTGTGTAGAATTAAAACTACCAAACATTATGATTGAGGGAGATTCGATGGTTATTGTAAATGCCTTATGATCAGGGAAACTATAGAATTGGCGGTCAGGGGCATTGCTTGAGGACACTTTGGTAATTCTTAGGAGCTTTCAACATTATACAGTCAATCACATTTTATATGAAGGCAACAAAGAGGAAGATCTTCTCTTGAATTTAGGGGCTGACGGGATTTCTTTGAAGGAAACCGTTGATATTGGGTTGGTGACTAATGCGTCAACTTATGGGCAGCTGGGTGGGTGCCACTCCATAATTACATGTGTGGAGTGGCTAACACAGTTATGGGTGATGTGGCATAATGGGTGGGTCATGTGGCATAATGAGTGAGATGGCATTAACGTGGTTTGATCATCGACATTTACAATCATGATTTAATGTGATGCAACCTAAAGGGTCTTTTCAAGGTGATAATTTCATGCTCCATGCCTAATGGCATACGATGTCGGTTGGCACATCCCTCATAATACTCATGATCAAGTGGTGCAGACAGTTAATCAAGGAGTATGTGAGTTGGCGTTCTAAAAGCTCGTTGGCTTTCTCGTCGTCATGCGTGGATTAAATCTAGCAATATTTTCTAATTTTATTATGGCGAGGTTCATTCTACAAGTTTTGGCGAAGGGTTTGGAAACTAGCGATATGGACACACCAGTCCAGCTCCTTAGTAGTAAGTGCCAAATGGCCTTCCTCGGCCCAGTGACATCACTCTGACTGAGTCGGATCATTCATCATCCCACTTATCTCATGTTTGCAATGATAAAATGTATGACAGGGAAGGGTTTCATGGCGAGAGCTGAAGGATACAAGTTGGATACCAATATTTCCTCAAGGGTCTTGGTGGGTTGCTGGACTTAAAAGTCACTAAGGCAGAGGTGAAGATGATAATGCAGTGACTGTTTAGGAAGGATCTGTTGGTTGGGTTGGAGGAGACTTTGGTTGCGGCTTCCCTAGGAATTGGTATCCCCCTCCCACGTGACCTGGGGCTTGTGGTAGACCTAGACGAAATAGTTAAATTCTACCCTTTCCTACTAGATATTCATGGCCTGGAGTTGATAGAGCATCGTAGGTTGGCAACCGTGGGGGTGGATTTCCTGATGAAGAAATACTGACTGGTGGTGGTCCAAAATTCTTCCTAGAAATATGACTTTAGAGTCTTTGCACAGAACAATGTCTGGTAATTGGTCTTGGTCTATTTTCTTTAATGTTTTAGTCGAGTGGGGTGGTTTGGTTTCTAAGTTGGCAGGTCAGCTCAAAATGGCTTCGATCATAGTTTAGGTTCTCTTATGCTATGTTCAACAATATATAATAGCTCGGGTTTACTAGTTTTGGATGCAATATCGACCCTAAATGGTCATTTTTGGGGGACAGTTATGGTAAACAATGGTGGTCATCCTCTATCCCATAATCATGGGCACACAATGTAATATCTTTTTGATAAATCAATATAAAACTCTATCTTACCTATCAAAAAAAAGGATGGGTTGTATGTTTAGAAACAAAAGCAAGAGGGTGGACAAGCACACATCCTCAGGGCTAAATTTAGATTTTACTAAACAGTAGAAAATTCTTAGGTCACAATAATTTGCCAAATAATATAGAGATTAGAGAGAAACAATTATAAAGCTACAAAACAGTAAGAAGTCAAATTAAAACTTATGTATATGCAAGATGCCAAATCAAAAGCTATTAAATAATTAGACCCCAAACAAACATCTGGACTAACGGTAACTCAACCAGGTTGCTAAGTCTTTCACTGCATACTTACTTATCCATGCTCTGCAATACCAATCTTCAAGAAGTTCACTTACAAATACATTCTCCATTTAATTATTATCATGTTATGACTAACATGGCTTATGAAACTTACTTATGCATCTTTCAACATTTCAATCAAGACACCCTTAACAGAACAACTACTTTTGCAAACAATTTACTATTTAAACGCATAAAGTTTCCACAGTCCATGATAATCAAGAGAGCTATTTTTTTGGATTGAAACTGTGTCAATTTTTTGATATAAAAAACTGACATAGTTTCAATCTAGAAAAATAGCTCTCTTAATTTATTGCTTGTTGTCTAAGTTACCAAATCGGTCAAAATCCTAGATGATTCTAGATACAATTCATTTTATAATTAAAATCAGAAATGATTTGCCTATAGATTTGAAAATGACAATTTTTTTAGCTAGATTTTTTTGGAATTGTGCTTGTGTACCTAAGTAATAAACATCATATCAACTGAGAGGGAGAGACCCTCAAGCTTAACTTGTGAATATAAGCTTGGAGCAAAACATTGATCATGGCACTCGGCTTCTCCAAACTCCCCTTCACTGGAATAGGAACACGATCTAACCATTGTTAATAAAATCTCACACATTTATTTTGGTGGAGTGGTTAACAATTGGAAAAGGACAGGAACTTACTAAAGACATGTATCTTCCTCTCTAATTTTTTCAATTTACTTTTCTTATCTCTCTTGTATTGGTTTTTGTGCCCTATTCTCTCCTCAACTTCTCATCTCTCTTCCTTTTAAGCAAATTGGTTCTGCATCTAACCATTTCTCATCTCCTTTGCTCTTTATCATCCTGATGATGGATCACTAAGTGTGATCTGAAACGTTAATGAAAAAACTCAAACACAAACAAAAATCTAGAAATTACAAATCTTCAACATGTATCTTGTTGAAGACATTTATTTTGGGTGCAATAGAGTAATATGTGTATTTAATTTGAGTAGCGGAGATGCCTTGGGTGGATTTCAACGTGATAGCTAAAAATGTATTCATTATTCACCACAAAAACTTTAAGTTAATTTAGTTTATCTTTTAACATTAAAAGATATTTAAAGTTGATACATATGATTTTTTAGGTTGAAATTTTATATTTATAATTTTAAATTTTCTATGTAAAGTAAATATTAAATTACAATTGTAAAAAAAATTGCATTATAATTATTAATTTAATTTAGAAAAAGTGAGTTATACTTTAAAATGATTTGAATTAATATATTTTTAAAGTATTATATTATTATATATTTATAATAATTATATTGTATGTTTAATATTTATATATTTATTATTTAGATTATAAATAAAATATATCTTAAGTTTATATTTAATAGTATATATTAGATCAATACATAATCATAAATATACATATAATACATAATTAATGTATAATTAATTTGTAATTGTTTCGATAGTGGTATGACACATTTTTCTTGTACATTTATAATTAACATTTCATCTTGATTTATTACTTATACATTCTCTTAATTCATCCATGTTAGGATATGGCTAGACATACAAATAGTCTTGATATCATTCTAACTCTCTAGTGGAGGTACAAACAAAAGTATATAGAGCCCCTTCATGTCAGTGGATGCAACAATCATGGTAGTAGAGTCATGTTCATCTGTAAATAAACCAAAATTCCTTGGAACTGACGTCCAACATTTTGCTTCAACTGTATAGAATAGTTGCCATGAAATTATACATAAATTCAAACTTGTATGTTAGACAATGACTCTTGTGGAAGAGCTAGATATAGAAAAACTTCAAGAGATGTTGTCAACATTCCAAGACAGTTGCATTCAACTAGAGGGGTTGTGCACTTTCCTTAGGGAGCTACAGTATGATTGTTACTATAATAATGATGCAACCCCCTCTACCATCAATGCATATGAGATGTACTTGCACAATATGTAATCAATTATTTAATTTTTTGTTGTGTAACCCACCTACACCTATCTATGTATATAATTTGAAGTAAATGGAGAGACTTATATTTTCTATTATGTAAGTCATATATACCTATCCATGTAAATACTCTCTATAATAAATAATGAGGCCTCTTCTAATAGAATTTTTTGTCAACATAATGGATTTCTTAGATCTCATATAATGGATTTTCATGCATACAACCAACTTTCTTCATTTCATTAATTCAACATTCAACAAATGAAATTATATAGATTCAATACAAGTTTTATGCTTGCATTTCCAATCTTTCTATCATGATGATGTGTTACTTATAAAAACACAAAATAGTTTACAAAAAAAGAAATTGTTGTTATTATAGTTGTCTTTCTTATAAAATAAGTCTAAGTTAAAATGACTTGGTAACACTAACTATAGAATATCATATTACATCTTCCTTTCTATTTCACACCTACCAATCTTAGTAATTGTCAAAATATCTTGTCTTTAAAGAAACAAATAGATAGATATCATGCAAAATCTTAAAATGAAAAATAGTACAATATTTAAGTTCATACATAGTTGTCTATGGGGCAAGAAATACCTTTAACCGTAGCATTTGTTCTAACACTATTCTTTTCAAACAAAATCACCTACACAATAAAAATGTTTGTTTATTATGTTTAATAGAATGAATTATGAGCTTCAATGTTTGTTTATTCTTACATAAGAAACCAAAAATAAAACATCTTTAGGAAAATATATTCTTATATTGTAATATTATTTTTACTTTATGCAACTATTTCAACACTAACCCTACCAAAATCAATCTCCTCCATCAAACAGAGGTTTAAAAATACCCTTGTAATTTGAACTTGCCACAAACACTTAATTATGCTTCCTTATTATGATATATTATGTCATTGTTTTATCCATCCCAACATGTCCAATAATCCTTCCATATAATATGTCACCTTGAAAATAATAAATTTTCAAACAATATTCCATTATAACAAGAAGAAAACATAATGTTTTTTATTAGAGGTAAAAAAGGTTTTGAAGGGACCTTGAAACCCTTTACAAAAAAGATGAGTTGAAGCAAAAGATAACTATAATAAGCAAACAACAGCCAAAACATAACACACCATCAGTGCAACAACAGCCAAAAAGGAGGGACAAAAACAATAGCACTACATATTCTTCAAGATATCAACAGCCTCCATGTCGCTCTCCACAGTCTTTTGAAAATCATCCATGACTTCAGACAAATCCTTAGCAAGAGCCCCAGCTTGCACCTTGGTCTTATTTCACATTCTAACCCCAGGCCCATCCACATTCACCTCACTAATCAAAACATTTTGCACCCCGCCAACCTTGTCAACAAACACCTCTTCCTCCACAAGCCTACCACCAGCACCAGCTTCCTCACCAGGAGCAGTCTCCTTGTGTTTCTTGGCCATTTCAATAGGGTTAGAAATGCCAACATATTCATATTTCACAGCAGACTTAGTCCCTTCCCCACCCTTCTCCAAATTATCACACATCCTTTCCATTTGGTCCTCCAAGGTTAGGATTTTTTGCTCTAACATCTACTTCATATTCATAGTTTCCTCAACAACAATCTCCAGTGATTCAAATAGTTCATCAATTTGATTATGAACTAAAGACTCACCCACTTTACTAACCACACCATGAAACCTAGCATTGGTCATGTTGAGTTCATGAAACACCCATTTAAACAATTTAAACAAAGAAATGGACCCCTCCCTAGCCAACCCCAGAACATTAGGAACATCCTCACGGTCAAAGTTAAAAACATCCTTACCCATAGCATCATCCTCCTAGGAAGAACTTACCTTGTCCTTGCTAACATGGATCTCCTTACCTTTACCACCAGCAATTTGTATTTGAATCTTGCAAATGGAGTCAACAATTTCCTCAATAATAGACCTCCTCTTCTTCAGCTTTTCCAAGTCCACACCTGGGGAATCCACAACATCCTGCCCACCATCCACCTTCAATGGAGAAGCAGCTCACATCTCTACCAACTGACTAGCAGACCTAATAACCAATTTCTTATTACTACCTGCCTTCAAATCCTTCTTTCTCTTGGTCCCTAAAACAGGGGATGGCGGGGATACATCTTTAGTTCTTTCCTTCAGGATAGTGGCGGGGGCAACAAGCTTAGTTTTACTCGACTTTTCAGCAGCCTTTTCCTCGCTACCAGTCTCAAAGCCCTTCTAGATAGGCCCCAACTCCCCTTTACCGAATTTTCCCACAACAAAAAGGTTGTGAGACCACTTCCATGGAAGCTTGGGAATCTGAGACATAATTTGTGTATTCCTCAGTAACAGACTCCTCCTCAAGGACAAGTTTCCTCTTTTTCTCTTTCTTGTTGATCGGCTCCTCTTCAGAGATAGTTTCATATTCAACAACCAGCTTATGTTGCTTACCCTTGGGATTAGCAAGCAGTTTAGCAACCTCAAATGCTTTAGCATAGTTAGTAATTAATAGAATAAGTCTGACATGCAGCACTAGCTTCTTAGGGTTCCTCTTGTGATCCTTCAGATCATATTATAACGTCACCAAAAGATAAAAAGGAAATGAAATTTTCTTTTTGTGGAAAAAATGATTCAGGAGGACAAAGTGATAAGCATTTACCAGAAAAAAATAACCTTCGAGGGTAATGTATCTCATAAGTTCCTCAGCCACATCCCCCCAAAGCGCTTTGATAAATGATGGGGTTTAGGGTTGTATATAAGTGAAGAAAACATAATGTTGATAAATGATGGGGTTGTATATTATTATACTTAAAACTACAACTAACTCCTTCAAAACAATATTTTATTAGATCCAATCTCTACTTCCCTATTATAACTTTTAATAGCTATATTTTCACTTCTTAAGATACTTGATAGATTGCTTAGTATAGTTGTTTAGTCCAACCTTAGTCCAACCTTCTATACTTCTCCATCTAGTTGTTTATTCTATTTTCTTTTACACCCAAATTCAAATTATAATACTACCTAATTATCATAATTTAACTTACTCGCAAGCTAATTTACTCCAATTAGTTTCAACTTCTTTTTACCAACATTAATTTTTACAACACCTAATTATCATATTCTAGCTTTTCTCACAAGCCAATATCTTCCACTCACTTTCACCTTCATGATGACAACCTTAACTACAAACACCATTGCCAACATTCTTCCAAGCATGTTTTTTCTTGAACCTTCTCTATAGGTTGCATCTATAGACTCCATTCAACAACCTCATTCTACAAATATCAAATATAAACTACAACTCTCTAATGGTATGCACACCCATCTTGATCTACTTCCCAGCCAATTTAATGATCTTGTTTTGAAAGAGGCTTTAGTCAAAGGATCTATTGTCCGCCTAAAAGAATATAATTCCAAGATGTTCCATAAATTCACATATGTCCATACATGATCACTATTTTTTATGGATCTCATTTATTCATCTATATTTCCTCCCTAAGTCATTGATTCCCTTTCATTGTAGAGCTATCATAATTGATACTTTGGAAATACTTTCAAACAATGCACCACTAGTTGGAACTCCAACTCCTCTCCTCCAAGCTACAAGTTACCTTCTATCAAGTAGCTCCCAAGACCCATTAGAGTCTTCTCAATCTAGCAATTATTCACTACAACAAGATAAAAGCTCTACACAACAACAAAATATAACCCCTTTTGAACTAATTCCATTAAAACATTGACCCCATATCATAAGCATTGGTTCATTGAGGGTATTAGTGTTGACAAAAACTCCAATCCATGAATTTCATAATTTTGCATGTGATGGAGAAGTTTTTGGGTTTGATTTCCTAGACAAAGCAGGCTCTAAAATACATGTTACTTACTTCAATGAACTTGTTGATGAGTTCTACCATGTTATACACTCTAATAGTCTACGTTATTTTAGATGGTCACATTAAAGTGACCAACACAAAATATAGTAGCTCCAAAAACCCTTTTGAAATATTCATCCACACCTCATCAATAATAACTCCTTCCACATGTGTAGAATCTATAATACCCATGCACAACTTCTATTGCCTATTAATTCCCTTGTAGATGTTATTGGTGTAATTTTGTCTATCTCCCCTACATAAACCATCCATAATATATATGACACCAAAATAATCAAGTGTACTACTACAATCATAGACATGTCAGGTTGTACCATTGATGTTACACTTTGGGGTCGTCATTGTCAAATTAAAGGGAAACAAATATTTGATATGTCCCTACAACCAAACTCTCTAGTTATTTTGATCAAATCTAGATGTATAACCTCTTGGTGTGGAAATATCTTGATACTATATTTCTAACTACAATTCTAATAAATCAGAATTTTTTGGAAGCCTCAACATTACATACATGGTATTCCATTATAGGGATTGTCTAGCCTTTTATTTCCTTATAAAACAATCACTTTTCCCCCCACAACTTTTCAAATCTAATTGGAATTACATCTATCACTAATACAAGCTTTTTAGAGGAAAAAAATGTTTATGTAAAAGCCACTATCTCAAAACTCTACTTGGACAAATTTTATTACCCTTCTTTCCCTCTGTTGGTGGACAATAAAAAATGTAAGAAATTTTTTTTACAAAAGGCCCCCAATACTTTTCAATGCCCAAAGTGTTTTGTTGATCTCTCCTTATGTGATTTCAGCTACATGCTAAAAGTGGACTTGCAAGATGGAACGATTGAACTTCTTAAAGTTATTGCATTTGAAGGACTAGTAAATGCCTTGTTGGGTGTTGTTACGGAATATTTTCATCTTCTACTAAAAGCCTAATGGTGCTAAGCACATTTTAGGAAATGTTGTCAGTTGCCAATTTATTCTTGATCTCACCATCAAAGTGATTCCATTTTTTGGGTAGGAAACACAAAACATTGTTATTACAGCCATTAAGCTCGTTTAACATTTACACTTAGCTCTCACTATCTACAATCATATATCATTTTGTATATCTTATTCAATATTTTTTACATTGAATTCCCATCTTTATAAAGATGGTTAACCTAAAATAAACATATATATATATATATATATATATAATGTTGTATTATTTTGCTATGTGCCAAGTTTTATTTACACACCATGTTATCTCCTACGATTCTCTAAAATAATTTTGTCATATTATTTCAAATTATGTTGCACATTTATGTAGATTGAAACCAAAAAAAAATATTGCAATTAGTTGTTTTCCTTCATTTCTCATGCTTCAATTTGATATCACATTACTTTGGTCCTGAACATACCTTTTCATGGAAGTACAAAATGAAATGATGCAGTCAAAACATTCTTGTCAAAATAAAATGTAGTTTATATGGTACTCTGCAAAGAAAGATAGTATTAACACAAGAAGATGAGAACACCATCACATCCTCCTTGATGGCACCTCCACACCTACCCTCTCTCCTTCCAATAACCCTCCCCATTTACAAACACCTACACCTCATATGCAACCTACAATTCAATCCAACTCATCTTCCCAAATCCACCCTTCTCCACCTTTTTCTACAAATTATTACATACCACTAGAAATGCCTTCCATTCAAAGTTGGATAGACTTTCAAACATGTCAACATGTCTAATCTACATAGAAAGATATCCAAAAATTAAAACTAGGCAATCACATGGATTCTATATTTTTTACAAATGCATATCAGAAAGAAAAAAAATGGCCATCGCTTCTCAAAGTGGAAGAATATGGACCCTAGTGAACAACCTTGATGTTTACAAAAACTAACTCAAATTGAGGAGATACTGATAGTGAGTGTTAACTCCATCCTTCAAGTTACCTACGCAAGGGGGTGAATCAAAATATAGTGGCCACACTATTTATTTTCTTAAGGATATTTCTATAATTGCAACTAATTTTCCAAGGCATATAAATGAATTAGATATAATAATACTGGAAAAAAATATCAAGGATCAACAGTATAGCTTCTATATTAGTAGAGGATGTTTCCACGAGGCATTGGAATATAATATTTTTAATGACCCACACTACAAGGATGTACAATTAGATTAGGTTGCATTATCATGTTTTTCAAATGCCTCCACTAACATCTCTGACCTTCTATATGTGACAACTTCAAATCCTAATCATGTGGGTGTAGGCTTCATGCAAAAAAAAATTACAAGAGGATGACTTATTGCGAGAGAACATGCAAACTATAACTTCATTAGTGGAAAACCTCCCACCTGCACGTAGAGAGGTGGAAGAGATACAATCTTTATCAAAACTAGGGAAAAGATGACCAACTCTATTATTGAATGGCCATCCATTTCTTGTCACCTGGATAAATGAATACACCGTTGAAGGATAATTTGTAATGGAATTCCCCACTTTATTTCCAAAAGGCATAATGACATTGAATCAACAACATATGAAATAAGTTAAGCTACATGAATATGCTCTCCATCTTCTAAGGTACCATGATAATAGGTTTGGCCAACACTCACGGTTTAGGTACTTCATACTTAATATACTTATACATCACTAAATCCAATCAACATCTATGTTTGTCCATAGACATTTGGATAATTATCTTCAAACAACAATTTTTTACCTTCACCAAAGATTGAAGGACCTACCTGATGAAAAGCTTGCCAACCAACTAATGTGTTTTGGCTCATCTATTTGTGGTACATTCCCATTTTGGAACCACTATAGAGGGGATATTTTTGACATGTTCATTCAATTTGGTTTTCCAACACTAATCTTTACCCTTAGTGCAACATATACAAAATGGCTAGACTTGCATAGTATCATATTGTCTACTACACCCACAAATCCTCATGTCACTTCTAGGTGGAGGCTACAAAATATAGTTTAGAATACACACCTTACCGCACTATACTTACAAAACAGATTCACTACATTTCATGAAGAGGTCTTGGAAAAAATCCTCGGTGCAACTAACTATTGGTATAAGTATAACCTTGCTTATATCATATTTTTACATTGCATTCCTACTTTTACTACTTGCTACAAATCTCTCTTGCTAGGTATAAATGGAAACATAGAGGTTCTACCCATATCCATGGTTTCCTTTGGCTCAAGGAAGCACCTGAAATTGCTAAATTATAATGGAAAAACCTTCATTTAGTAAAAAATGCACTTAAATACATTGGCAGATATGTCTCTGCCTGGAACTCATGGCCCCTTCAATTGAGAAACCAAATATTTTCTCGATCTATTCTTGATAACCCTTGTTTAATGGACACAAGAATGATTTGATAATGAACCTTTTCACTGAATATAATGAAATTCTCAATTATGTTCAATGCCATACAAAGTTGTAGTGTCAAAAAATGTTGTCGGTAACATTTTCACACTTGTTTGGGCCTTGTAAAATTGAGCCTAATGATGCCTTGACTTAGTGTTGTGATGTGTTTAACACACTCACATTAGGTCTCGGGCCCTTGTGAACCAATGAATTTAAATGGTACCTTTCTAAATTGTTGTGAAGTGTTGTAACACACTTTCACACTTTTCTAAGGTTTTATCAATTAAGTAAACCTAATCATGCCTTATTTAGAGTGTTGTAAAGTGTTGTAATACACTTTCACACTTTTCTAGGGTTGAAATTAATAATTGGGATTCTTTATGCTTTAATTAGCCTTATTTTGCATCCACAAGCCTCATTTAATGAATCTTTTCAAGGATAATCCTGACACCAATCAACATCCAATCATCATTCAGGTGTTTTTAGGTTGAATGGCCCAAATTTAGTGATATGGGACTCATTCACCACCTTGGGCGAATGAGTCCCACCTAGGTTTTTGGGTCCATAACCTAGTTTCACACCTTTCTAAGCATTTTTAAAAATGGTCCCATAAATTATGCCAAATGGGACTCATTCGCCATCTTGGGTGAATGAGTCTTATGTGGCCCAAAATCAAAATTAATTCAAATTCTTGGCGGGTAGATCTGATGTCAGCTTGTAGCATTGTAATTTTGAGAATTCTTGCATAATTAAGTATAAATACAAGTTTCTTTCACTCATTTTCACCCCAAGCATTCAAGTATTCATTCTTATAGCAAATTGAAGTTCACAAGAGCATTCAAGTGTCTTCAAGAGAAAATTATCAAGCATTTTATAGCACTATCCAAGCATCAAGCATCATGTCAAATTCTTCATGCATCATGTTTGTTTTGGAGCTAACAATTGTGATGTAGGGTTTCATGATTCAAGTTAGAATTTCACTCAAGATCTATCCCGTTCAAGCAAGAGTCGAGATCTACATCCATTGGATCCATCTCATACATTTTTGCAGACTTCATTGCTAGGGTTTGGTGAGTTGCAACATCATATTTTGTTCATTTATCATTCTCCATTCCTATTTCATTTCATTTCAAGGTTTGATTACCAAAATGGGATTTGACCAGGAAAAATTGTATCCACTAACAAAACAACATGTTTCCCTCTCTTTAGTGTGTGATTTACAGGTTTAGATTGAAGACATATTGAAGAGAATGTTTGGAGAAATTTTTCAAAGTGCCTAAAGTTGTCAAAGTTGTCATCAAGCATTAGAGAACATTGGAGAACACCTATAGGTTGATTTACAGAGATTCAGATCTGGAAACCTAAAGAAGAAGACATTGAAGACTAGATTTAGACCTTGAAAATTCAGAAAACCCTAACTAGACTAATTTGCCACTTCTGGTGAATGAGTCCCAATTTAGGTCAAAATTTAAATTTTTAGAGATTCGGGTACCCATTTGTCAGATTCCTCTTTCAGCACTGAAACCCAAATCTGGGACTAATTCGCCCAGCTAGGTGAATGAGTCCCACTCAGCATTAAATTCATAATTTCCAACATTTCAGACCTCCTTCTAGCCATCTTCAAATTTCCAGGTGCACATATTCCATCCTATAGCTTTCTATTTTGTTTCATTTACATTTTTTAGGTCATTTAGTAAGTCATTGCATCAAACTAGGTTTAAGCATTTCATCTTGCATTTCATTTGTCTTTCCAAGTCTTAACTTGGAGGTGAACCCCTCATTAGTTTACATTCAGCCCCTAGGACAACCCTATTGCAAGATCTCTTTCTCCTTTGCATTAAGATCTCTAGGGTTTGTTCTTGAATGAGAGAGAATAAAGATTGTCCTTCTAGGTCCTAAACCCTAGAAAACCAAACAATTTTTGACCTTTCATTTTGGTGAACCTACATTTAAAACATCATAATTCTGATTTGGAGTGCATTATCATCCTAGATCTTTCTTGCATTAACATTGCATTAGGATTTGCATTAGTTAATTGGCATTCTAGGGTTTCTAATTTTGCATTAGTGAAAATTCATATAGCTTGGATTTTTGCATCTTATTTCATTAAAATCCAAACAAAATCTACATTTGCACTTAGGATTCAGATCATACAACATAAAAATCATAAAAATCAATTGAAAATTTTTGAATTTTTTTTAAAAAATCCCTACTGGGACTCATTCCCCACCTTAGGCGAATCAGTCCCGGTGCAGATTTTGCACTGCATTTTTCAGCATTTAAAACATTGTTTCTAAGCTTTTGTTTTCTATTGTTACCTTTCTATTTTAGTTTCCATAATTTCTATTATAATCATTTCATTTTTCTTAGCTTATATTGCATTTGCATTCATCTTGCATATAGTAGCCCTTGTATGAGTATTTGGTGTCTTATTGCTAATACTGTAGCGAGACGAAGTTTGAGACTCATGTCATCCCACAATACCACAATCATTGTGGATCTTGGGTTGTCTAGCTCTTTCACTCCTAGTATTGACACTAGTACACTAGGTATGGACCATACTCTTAACAACTCTTTTCCTTCAAGTAGTGTGATGCAAGTTGAAACAAGGATTGATAATGTTTTGCAAGAAAACATAATTCAAATTCATGAAGATTTAGCAAACCTACAACATCAAGTGAAAAATGACAACATTTCAACTACTACCATCCCTACTATAGATAATATTCATGACATGCTTGAAAGTAAAGATGGACTTGACTTTGTGAAAAACATAGTTCAAATCTTTGGAAAACACCTTGCATCAACCACTAGTTGTCCTTTACCTACAAGCAATGTCACAAGCCAAGGAGGAACTCAAATTCATCCTCCCACAACAATTTCCTCAATACCTACCTATACCAACCCTCAAGTCACAACAACAATGAAACCAACTAGTAATGTGATTCCTTCCTTGGGTATTTCTGCTAGTATCCCTAGTACCTTTGTGGCATCGCACATCATATCTCCTACCACTTTACCACCTATAAACATTCCATTCACTTGCCCCTCGAACACATACACCCCTCCACCTTTTTCACCTCCATCTCATAATACAAGAAATGTCCCTCTCATAAACCAACTCTTCTAAACTATTTCATCCCTTCAAAAACAAATTTCCACCATCAACCAAAATCAAAATGGCCCCCCTACATATTATGTCAAATGCAGCCCATTGTCCTTGGAGATATTGTGAACACCGATGCCACAAGGTGTAGAGGTGCCTAGATTTGAGAAATATGGGGGAAAGGGAGATCCTTCTAACCATGTTAATGCTTATACTACCTTATGTAGTGATTTTTTCCTTGATGATAAACTTTTGGCTAAGCTTTTCCCTAGATCCCTGAAAGATACTGCCTTGGAATGGTTCTCTTCTTTACCTAATAACTCAATTTTTTCATTCAATGAACTTTTTGAGGCAATTGTCAACCATTTCCAAGTGCATATGACTCCCAAGATGACCTTGGCTGATTTGATGAGATGCAAGCAAAATGAAGACGAAAATATTACTGACTTTATCTCATGATATCAATTGCTTTATTCCCAAATAGATGGCAAGGTTCCCGACCCTCACCTTCAAAAGATGTTCATATAAAATTTGCAAAGATACAAGACAAGCTTACCATGATGAAATTCCCCTCCTTTATACACTTATGTACTTCCCTCCGTGATTATCAAAATTTTCTTAGTAGTCAAGATACAAAATCCACTTCTAGCCAAACTAAGAAGTATGAGTCCGCAAACCAAAACAATTCCCAACCTTTTAGAAAATAGAATAAAATATTCCTTCAATTCAATCCCCCTCAACAAACAACTTAGAATGTCAATAACCAAGTAGTTGTTGTTAAAGCCGTGATACCCTTTAGCTATGGGGACCTGAAAAGACAATTCACTCCCTTACCCAATACCCTTCATAACATAATGTCACAACTCTTAGAATAGAAGATGGTTACCTTGCCTCCTGTTAATACCCCTGATCCTAATAAACAATTTCCTGCAAGCTATAGACCTAATTCTTACTGCCATTATCACCAACAAAATGGACATGATATTGAACATTGTGAGAGTCTTAAACATCTTGTCCAAGACCTCATTGATTTTGGTCGTCTTTCCATTGGAGTTGTTAGTGATCAAGGAAATAAGTCCATTGCCCCTCCTAACCAAAACTTGCAAATCTTTACCAACCCCATGCCTAATCACAACATTTCATTTGTCAAATCTAGTGAAAATACAAAGACCAACGAGATGAGTGTTGGAATGGATGATGAGAACATAGATACAATTCAACAAAGTTCTAGGTATATTGATCAACAAGACCAAAATCCTATTGATGGTTTGGTTGCATTGATCGAAACTCAACATCGTAAGGGTCAAACTAAAAACCCTCTTGACATTGCTTTCTCCTCTAAGGATGTACTTAAACATGTACCCAATGGTCCTCTTTACATATCTGGCCGTATCTATGATAAGCCCACTAATGGGATATTAATAGATCCCATCTGTGGAGACAACGTGATCACTGAAGAATTCTTACTTATGCATGAACTCTATCAAGATATATATTGTTGGTGTCAACCACCTCCAAAGAGCACCATCTGCAACAAAAAACCTTCATGGATACAAGAGAAGAAAATATGTTATTTCACTAGAAAAGAGTGAATGAATTGAGATACATAAAATACATATTGTACAACCTTTTAAAGGAAAGAAAAATGCAATGGGTGTAAAACTACCCAATACGGGAAAGAAACCACCAGAGAGATTAAATGCACTAATAAACTAAATCTAATATTCCTAAGTAAACTTAAACAGGTAAATTCTATTTACCCTAACACCCCCCCTTAAGTGAAACTTAGGTAGAATTATTATGCAAAAAATGAAGATGCAATATGGGTCCCAACTACACAACCATATTAGGTATCCATTTACAATGCAATCTCTCACAATTGGAGAAAAGGAGAAAAACCCTGTGGGAAAAAACCCCTCACCAAAAGAGAGAAAAGAAAACAAAAACGATGCATGGATGGAGGATTTATCAAGACCCACCAAGGAAAACTTACTTCACCCCAAGCATCAATCTCAGCAAAAGATAGTGAGGAGATGCCAAAGGTTTAGTGAAGATGTTTGTAGCCTACTACTTCGTAGGCAAATACTCCAAACTCATAACACCCTCCTGAATGATCTACCGAATGAAGTTCATGTGGATCTCAATATGCTTCACGCGTTGATGCTCCACTGGGTTGTGAGAAATATGTATGGCACTTTGATTATCACACCAAAGAGTAGTGGGATGATCAGCAGGAAAACCAAACTCATCCATCAACTATCAAAGCCATAGAACCTCCTAACTAGAAAAAATAGTTCCTCGATACTCAACCTCAGTTAATGATAATGCAATAGCAGTTTGCTTCTTGCAAGACAATGTAATAGAACCAAAACCAAGACAAAAGACAAAGCCAGAAGTAGACTTTTGATCATCAACATCACCAGCCCAATATGAGTTAGTGAAGCCCACAATCTGAGTAGCACCTGATGTGTAATGAATTCCAAACTATATAGTGCCTTGAATGTACCATAGGATGTGTTCGGTTGCCTTCCAGTGACCATCATGAGGATCTTGAGAGAAACAGGAGACTAGACCAACTGCAAAGGAAATATCAGGATGACTATGTGTCAAGTACAAAAGGCTTCCAACCAACTATTGATACAAGGTAACATCAACTGATGGAGTATTGCAACTGGAATACAACACAACACCTGACTGAAAAGGAGTAGGGTTTGGCTTGCAATCGGCCATCCCAAATATCAGAAGAAAATCAAGAGCATACTTCTGCTGGAAAATAGAAATATCTACAAAAGACTGATGAATCTGAAGACCAAGGAAGAAATGCAAAGGACCAAGGTATGTCATATCAAACCACTCCATCAAATCTCTTTGAGTATCCTCAATCATGGTAGGAGAACTCCCAATGAGAATCAAGTCATCCACATAGAGAAAAAGAATGAGAAGATCCCTCCCATGCCTCTAAATGTAAACTGTAGGGTCAAAGTGACATCTAGTGAATCCAAAAGCAAGCAAAAAACTATCCATCTTCTCATACCAAGCCCGAGGGGCTTGTTTGAGATCATACACTGAACATCAAAGCCTACACACAAGTGAAGGTTCCTACACAAAGCTTAGTGGCTACTCCATATAGATCTCCTCTTGAAGATCACTGTGCAAGAAAGAACTCCTCACATCCATCTGATATACTGACCAACCCTAAGATGTAGCAATAGAAAGTACAAGGCGAATGGAATCCATCTTAGCAATAGGAGAAAAGGTCTCTAAATAGTCGATACCCTCAACCTGAGAAAACCCCTTAGCCACAAGACGAGCCTTGTACTTGTCAATACAACCATTAGCTGCAAACTTGGTATGATACACCAACTTGCACTTAACCAACTTTCTTCCCTTGGGAAGAGGAACAAGATCCCAAGTATGATTCTTCATCAAAGAATAATATTCCTTGGCCAATCAGCAAAGCCTCAATTCTCGCCTGGTGAAAACTCTCAGCCTAGAAGGTGGTTGCAATAGAACCGCTCTGATACCATGTTGAAGCACCCAGGAGCAACTGCACACCAAAAGAAACCTTCACCAAGGAGAGAAGCAACA
The DNA here is from genome assembly GCA_007258455.2 of Sequoia sempervirens. NCBI lineage: Eukaryota > Viridiplantae > Streptophyta > Pinopsida > Cupressales > Cupressaceae > Sequoia > Sequoia sempervirens. The sequence goes on along the minus strand of VDFB02317810.1, from coordinate 6,259 downwards.
AAGGAATCTATTTCACTAGGAGTAAAAAAAACAATGCATTGAGAAGTGATAATACATAATGTACAAAGGTGCCTTATAAAGGCATGAAAAAGTGTGACAGGTGAAAAAAACTACCTAGCACGGGGAAAAACTACCTTAATAACCAATGCAATATTAAGCCTAAGTAAACTTAAGAAGGTGAAAAACATTCACACTAACATATATGATAAAGCAAAAGCATGGATCAAGATACATAATGGTTTCATTTTCCCTACGATGGGATTGATCACCTTACCTTTACAAATAGGACCGAAAACATTAGATATCTCATTCTCCATCATCCCAAAGTCAGACCAATTTCATGTGAAGCTAGGCTATCCATGGCTTCACTCCATGGATGCAATCCCTTTGATTGTGCATAAATGCTTAAAGTTTCCCTTTGACAATGAAATTTTCATCATCTATCATAGTGGCTTTAATCCATTGTCCACCAAAGGAAATTTTTCCTTAGATTTCTTTTGGCCCGAGCCTATAGAACCTATAAAACCATGAGAATACTTCTTTTTCCTATCCTATCAAAAGTTCAAGGCAAAGAAAATAGCAGAATTATCCCTCTGAAACATGTCTTTGTCCACAACTGAACCTACCATCCTTGATGAAACCATGATTGAGCCTAAAGAAAGTCCAAATAACCAAGACCAACCTAAGACATAACCTTCACCTACTTCCTACAAAATACCAAGACAATGAAAACAACCTCGTCGTGCCTCCTAGAATAAAACAAGTTTATAAAGTCAAAGAGAAAGTGGTGGAACAACCTCTTGTGGTTCCTTTCGTTCCTCCCCTTAGGGAAGAAAAGAAACCTATGGTTGTTCAACCCGCTCCTACACAAACACAACTTGAACATAGGACTAAAAGAAACAGAGGTGCTAGAGTGCGTAGGCGTAGATGTTGTGCCCTTGCTTGAAGGTTGCATGAAGAAATAAACAAAGAAAATCAAAATCCAAACTTGACTGAAGCAATGCATGACAAGCCTCCCCCTTGGCCGAAACAAAAAGATTTTATAACGCAACCACAACAAGATTCAAACCTTTCTTTAGACATCATCATCTGACCTCTTGTTGTGATTAATTTAGATGGTCCAATGAGGAAGTTGTTAAAATTGACAAAGAGGTGCATAATGAATTGAATACATTGTTTTCCTCTTCCATGAGCTTAAATGACAATTCTCCTAAGAAGAGTGTTGAACCTTGTGATGGCCCTAGTTTCGGCACTTGCTATTGTCCCTTTGGCTAGTTTTCTACCTTTTGTATATGATGAACATGATTGGGATGTGGATGACCTCCTCATAGGTTGACTTGCATGTGCCTTACTAGTTTCTTTGCATTCTTTCTTTTTTTTCTTTTCTTTGTGTGATTGCATGTGTGTATTGTGATCCCCCGTGTTGTTTGATGTATCTCTCTTTGTGGAATTCCTCTATTTGTACCTTCATTCTTCTACATGTCATAAATATTTTACCTTTTCCTTTTCCTTTTCATTTGTCTTGTGTTTTCCTTTTGGGGATGACACAAGGTGTCGAGACATTCATGTCTCTTCCATGTTGACCCAAAAGCTTTTCCTTTGATTTTCCTTTATTATCTTTTCTTTTGTCTTGTGTTTTTCTTTTTGGGATTACATAAGGCGTCGAGACATTCATATCTCTTCCATGTTGACTTGAAAGGATTTTTCTTCATTTTTGCTCTCCTTGTGTCATTCTTCTAGTTCTATGAGTATTTGGGGAATGATGATAGTTCTGAGCTCTCTAAAAACATTGTAGCAAGAACATACTGACCCCAAATCCATAGATCCCTTATGTGTTTGGATTTTAATTTTGGGGCCAACCCCTCCCTTTTCTTTTTGCATGACGTAGCTCTACTTGGAAACATATGACTTGGCAGAGGGATTTCCAAGTTACCTCTCATATCTTCTTTATTGTTAGCATTTATCATTTTCTACTTTAAAGTAATTACTCACAGCATAGTGTTTACCAATTTCTTTAAGGTGGGGGCATATATTGGCATTTATCTTTTGCATTTTTTATTCTTTTTTTGTTCATGGTGCAGTCTTTTTACTTTATACAATGTGTTTTTCAATTTTTGGATGACATTGGGTGTGATGTCCTTCTAGAGCATGATCTATCTTAGAATATTGCATTCCTCTTAGTGGCTTGATGTGACACACTTCATCCTCTAAGTTGTGAATTTTCTATTCTTTGATTGGTCCTCTCTTGGAGACATTAGGCACAATGTCCCCTAAGTTAAGACCTCGTATGAACTAAGCAAGGCTCCTTTGAATGTTCCTTATTGTTTCATTTTCATTTTTAGTTATATGGCCACCTTGCATGCATGTGGAGGCATCTTATTTTTTCATGAGCTCCAAGCATACGAAGTTTTGCTTGCCTCATGAAGCTCGAAAATCATTTTTTCGTGGCACCTTACTAAAGTTATCAAGAGGTATAACTTTGGTATGGTTTTTGACAGGAAGCCTGACTGAGGAATGACTTTCCCTTAACCACTAGTGTGTGTGTGAGTGCATATTGTATGTGTGTATATGTGTCTCACCTCTTGGATCTCTCACCCAGTGGACAGCCTGAAGTTCCATTGCCTCAAAGTGAGTGTGCATTTTTCAGACAAACAACCTAGATCTGATCCACATTGAGATGGACAAATGGTTGAAGCTTGATCCACCCCTTTTTGTTTTATTTTACTTTTTCTCTTTGTCTTTGGCAGTGTATGTTGGTGCCTTTATGATGCTCTTTATCATTTTTCATGTGTTTTATTTTGTGCCTATGTTGGTTTGTCATGGGATCTTGATCTTGGGGGCTTGATCACCCCTCTTGATCATTGTCATCCCATCTTACCAGCATTAGTGCACTTGGAGACCTCTTCAGGTGTGTTTGTCTACTTTAGTGTGAGTTTGAAGCAAGTTGATCCTCTCACTAAATTGGGGGCTAAATGTAGTGTTGAAAAATGTCGTCGGTAACATTTTCACACTTGTTTGGGTCTTCCTTGTAAAATTGAGCCTAATGATGCCTTGACTTAGTGTTGTAATGTGTTTAACATGCTCACATTAGGTCTTGGGCCCTTGTGAACTAATGAATTTAAATGGTACCTTGCTAAAGTGTTGTGAAGTGTTGTAACACACTTTCACACTTTTCTAAAGTTTTATCAATTAACTAAACCTAGATTTATGCCTTATTTCAAGTGTTGTAAAGTGTTGTAACACACTTTCACACTTTTCTAGGGTTTCAATTAATAATTGGGCTTCTTTATGCTTTAATTTTCCTTATTTTGATCCACAAACCTCATTTAATGCATCTTTTCAAGGATACTCCTGACACCAATCAACATCCAATCATAATTCAGGTGTTTTTAGGTTGAATGGCCCAGATTTAGTGATCTAGGACTCATTCGCCACCTTGGGCGAATGAGTCCCACCTAAGTTTTTGGATCTCGAACCTGGTCTCACACCTTTCTAAGAATTTTTAAAAATGGTCCCATAAATTATGCCTAATGGGACTCATTTGCCATCTTGGGTGAATGAGTCCCATGTGGCCCAAAATCAAAAAATTAATTCAAATTCTTGGTGGGACTTTATCCTCCTAGATCTAATGTCGATTTGTAGTGTTGTAATTTCGGGAATTATTGCATAATTAAGTATAAATACAAGTTTCTTTCACTCATTTTCACCCCAAGCATTCAAGTATTCATCCTTATAGCAAATTGGAGTTCACAAGAGCATTCAAGCATTCACAAGAGCATTCAAGTGTCTTCAAGAGTAGATTATCAATCCTTTTAGAGCACTATCCAAACATCAAGCATCATGTCAAAGTCTTCATGCATCATGTTTGTTTTGGAGCTAACAATTGTGATGTAGGGTTTCATGATTCAAGCTACCATTTCACTCAACATCTATCCCATTCAAGTAAGAGTCAAGATATGCATCCATTGGAGTCATCTCATGCATGTTTGCAGCACTTCATTGCTAGGGTATGGTGAGTTGCAAAATCATATTTTGTTCATTCATCATTCTCCATTCATATTTCATTTCATTTCAAGGTTTGATTACCAAAACAGGATTTGACCAAGGCAAACCCCTATCCACTAACAAAACAACATTTTTCTCTCTTTAGTGTGTGATTTACAAGTTTAGATTGAAGACATATTGAAGAGAAAGTTTGGAGAAAGTTGTCAAAGTGCCTAAAGTTGTCAAAGTTGTCATCAAGCATTAGAGAACATTAGAGAACACCTACAGGTTGATTTATAGAGATTCAGATCCAGAAACCTAAAGAAGCAGAAAGAGCAGACATTGAAAACCATATTCAAACCTTGAAATTTCAAAAAAAACTAACTGGACTGATTCACCACTTTTGGCGACTGAGTCGCAGTTTAGGTCAAAATTCATATTTTTAGAGATTCGGGTACCCATTTGTCAGATTCTTGTTTTCGCACAAAAACCCAGATCTAGGACTGACTCTCCCAGCTTGGTGAATGAGTCCCACTCAACATTAAAGTCAAAATTTCCAACATTTCAAACCTCCTTCCAGCCATCTTTAGATTTCCAGGTGCACATATTCCATCCTATAGCTTTCTATTTTGTTTTATTTGCATTTTTAGGCCATTTAGTAAGTCATTGCATCAAACTAAGTTTAAGCATTCCATCTTGCATTTCATTTGTGTTTCCAAGTCTTAACTTAGTGGTGAACCCCTCATTAGTTTACATTCAGCCCCTAGAACAACTCTATTGCAAGATATCTTTCTCCTTTGCATTGAGATCTCTAGGGTTTGTTCTTGAATGAGAGAGAATGAAGATTGTCCTTCTAGGTCCTAAACCCTAGAAAGCAACATTTTTTTTCCTTTCAAAAGTGTACCTTGCTAAGATTCCTTAGGAGAAAGGGTACATCTCCTCAATGTTGTTGTAAATCCCCTTGGAGCATGCAAGATAAATCAAGCCTTACAAATGCTAAAAATGGCCAACCCAAACACATCATTGCTCATAATGATGATTGCTTGAATCTTCACAACCCAACTATCCTCTCTACTAGCCCATTCTCTCAATCTATAGAGTGCTCAAATATATTTCAAATTATGCAATAAAGATTGAAAAAAAAATCCAAAACATATCACATAATGCTTTTACTTTCTTGTATTTCAACCAATTTTGAGCTTGATTTAAGCCAATTCCAATAGCTTTTCAAAAATACTTGAGAACCTTGTGGACTGTGATATCAGTGCCTAGGAGAGTTGTCACCCTCTACTAAAACTACCACTCTCCCTAGATCTAGTAGGACCTTTATTTCTATAAATGTAAACCAAAAAAAAATTCAATGTGTTCCAAACTCACCCATATCCACAACCTACATTAACGCTTACATGGCATGACCCATATATCTAGAGATAATGCCACTTATTGAAGTGACTCAAAAATAGACCTTCAGAGCACTCAAAAGTGAAATCAATGGAAAGAGATTCTTAAATAGCCATTGTTCGGGTCTCCCCAAGGTTCACAGTCATCCCTAAAAAAGATGACAAATATTTTCACAACTTTTGTTGGAGTGAACTACTACTATACTAACCATTTCATAGCATTCAAAATGATTTTGGCACATCCACCAATCAAATTATAGTGCAATGGGAGAGGTTCTCATACAATTACTATCCATGGCATGTGCAACACACACTAACAAAACTAGTTGAAGAACTTGATGTTGGTACACCTTCTAGCGAGGGAGATAAAATGCAATAAAATAGCCAAAAATGAATGGAAATTCTTGTCGAGTCTTCTCATGACCCTCTTTTCTACATATAAGTAATTAATAAATTTAAATAGATGATATAAATAATTATAATTTTTAGAATTGAAATATTGATTTAATTAGTTAATTGTGCATCTATCTATTTAGATATATAATTTTATTTCGAGCTATTAAAAAATGCCAAAGCTTAAAAAAAAATTAAATAAAGCAATTAAATTTTGAATTTGAGAGTTACCTTAAACCTTTACAACATATTAGTTAGTGGAAGTTAAATTTAGAAAGAAGGATTGCATTGTGGAAGGAATTTGGTGACATGCAAAGAGAGGAGGCACTTTTCAGAATGAGAGTAGCATCACTTGTCATCTCATTTCATTGCACCATAGAGCAATATATTTTTGCAGCTTTCTGGAAATTTGAAGTTACTCATTAAATGGTTTTGGGCATCAATGGAGGAGCATGCAGAAAAATGTGAACGGATCGAGGAGA
>VDFB02317808.1:0-14603 GCA_007258455.2 Sequoia sempervirens | reverse complement strand
TTATCAAAAATCTGCCCCTTACTTTGCATGCATGTCCAAATTTTCAAATACCACAGGACATTTATGTTATTGATCTCCCACCTTACTTTGCCATCTGTTTGTCTAGAGATTTCACTGCAAAGTTAGGTGTTTATTTGTCATCGGACTGGTCTCACATGTTTTTTAGAACCAGATACGGTACCAGAGTTACCATTAAATCAGAACCATTAGCTAAAGACCATATTGAACCTTATGTTCCGAACCCCATAAACGCAAACCTAGCTTTCCATGATCAGGAGGAGCAATCCGTGACTCTCGACCCCACTGTACCAATAGAAGGCATACCAGACATAAATCTAGATGAGTGGGCAGCCGAGAATCACGAGATTGATCCGTTCAATCTCATAGACGAAGTAGGTTTGGGCGTTTATATGATTCGAGAACCTGATGCAGTTTTTCCGAATCTGGTTAAGGAAGAAAAACAGCAAGTACAGCAGTTTGAACAGCTTTGGAAGCTTTATTTTGACGGTTCTAGGAGTAAAATTGGTGCTGGTGGAGGTGCTGTTCTGATTTCACCCGAAGGAGACAGGTATTATTCAGCATTTAGATTTGCTTTCAGCTGTTCTAACAATGTTGCTGAATATGAAGCATTAATACATGGCTTAGAATGGGCCAGAAAAAAGAAGATAAAGTGCTTGCAGGTGTTTGGCGATTCAGAATTGATAGCAAATCAAGTCAGAAATCTGAACTTAACAAAGAATGATTTGCTGAAATTATACAAACATCGTGTTTGGGGCCTAATTGAGGAGTTTGATGCATTTAATCTGCAATCAGTGCCCAGACTGCAGAATAAGCAAGCTGATAAGCTTGCTGCTCTAGGGTCACAGTATGATATCCCAGCTGAAATTCACAATGTGGAGGTACAGCAGTACGTGAAGGTAGTTGTTAGACCTTCGGTACCTGATAATAACATAAGTTGGCAAATTTTTGATAGTGATGAACAAATATGTCATTTTCTGATGGAGGAGGCTGAGTTTTCTGCTGGAAACCAGCGTAAGTTTGATCAGCAATATGGTGATCAAATCATGCAGTTAAAGTCTAATAAACTGCCAAAAGGGTTGGTGACTCTTGAATCAATTTTCAACACTGATGACCAGGTTAGGAAAGACAAATCTGGTATTTCAGTGAAACAAGAACATTATGAACAGATAGAAATATTCAAGGACAAGCTTCTTAAACTTGGAAAGATCTGCACAAAGGAGGAGCAGCAAGCATTCATCTTACTTTGCCAAGAATTCAGCGACGTATTCGCTTGGCAATATGGAGATTTGAAGGGTTTTAATCCCGAGTTAGCTCAGCACACAATTGAGCTCGAGCCAAATGCAAAACCGGTGAGACAGAAGCAGAGGCCTCTGAACCCGAAGTTAGAACAACTGATGAAAACAGAATTAAATAAGTTGATCGAAGGTAGCATAATATTTCCAATCAAGCACACTTCATGGGTGTCAAATTTGGTGCCTGTCAGGAAGAAGAGTGGAGAGATAAGGTTGTGCGTTGACTTCCGTGATCTAAATAGAGCTTCACTCAAAGATCACTACCCACTGCCTTCAATGGAACAAATATTGCAGGTTGTTTCAGGATCAGAAAGGTTTTCTTTACTGGATGGGTATTCGGGTTATAATCAAATCTTGGTGAAGGAGGAGGATCAGTATAAGACGGCTTTTACCACCAAGTGGGGTACGATGGCTTACAGAAAGATGCCGTTTGGACTGTCAAACGCCGGAGCCACCTTTCAGAGAGCAATGGATATGGCTCTCCAAGGTTTGATTAACAAATTTGTTCTTGTTTACTTGGATGATGTTACTGTTTTCTCACGTAGTGCTGATGATCATTTCAGTCACCTTAGACAGATTTTTGAGAGATGTAGGGAGTATGGAATCTCATTAAATCCGAAGAAGAGTATTTTTGCTGTACACGAAGGTAAGCTTTTGGGTTATATCGTTTCAAAGGATGGCATTTCTATTGACCCAGAACGTATTGCAGCCATACTGGCTTTACCACTGCCCGCTCACAAAAAGGGTTTGCAGAGTTTCCTGGGCAGAATTAACTTTGTAAGGAGGTTCATTCCAAATGTTGCAGCCTTGTTACAGCCATTGACAGCCATGCTGAAGAAAAATATTCAATTCAGCTGGTCAAAAGAAGGAAAGAGCAGTTTTGAACAGATTAAGGAGGCACTTGCAGCAGCCCCTACTCTTATAAATCCTGATTTTGAAAAGGATTTCATATTGTACGCATTCGGAGGAGTGGATACCATCTCCGCAATGCTCTGTCAGCAAAATAATGAAGGTATGGAACAGCCCATAGCTTTTTTCAGTCAAGTTTTGCATGACTATGAAACAAGATATTCATTCGTTGAGAAACATGTACTTGCCGTAGTAAGAAGTCTGAAGAAATTCAGACATATGCTGTCCAATAATAAGATAAATCTGCTGGTAGCTCACCCAACAGTCAAAGAATTTCTGCTGAATAAAGACATTAATGACAAGCGAGCAGGCTGGATAACCAAAGTTATGGAGTATGACATCAGCATAAAAGTTACCAAGCTTGTTCGAGGTAAAGGACTGTGCGAACAGCTTGCAGAAAATGAAGAAAACAGCAGTAAAGAAGTTGCTACAGTTCTGAAAAATGAAGATGAATCTGCTGTATCTGATGTTTCAGCTAGTTGGATCCATCAAATGATCCATTACTTGTATACTGGAGATTGCCCAGAAGGTATGGATAAATCTAAACGAAGATATTATAGATTGCAGGCAATTCCTTATGCAGTAATAAATAACGTTTTATATAAAAAAGATTTCAATGGAATATTCCTCAGATGTATTTACCCAGATCAGATTGAAAGAATTCTGGAGGAATTTCATGATGGACCTGCTGGAGGTCACTTTGCACCTCGTACTACAGCTTTGAAGATTATGAGGGCAGGCTATTATTGGCCAAATCTTTTCAAGGATGCACATATTTATGTCAGAAAATGTGCTAAATGTTCACTTTTTGCAGGAAAACAGAAGTTAGCAGCCCTGCCCCTGAGTCCAATTCAGGTTGAGCAGCCATTCGGAAAGTGGGGACTTGACTTTATCGGTCCTATTAACCCACCATCAAGTGCAGGTCACAAGTGGATCTTGACAGCAACAGATTACTTCACAAAATGGACAGAAGCAGTTGCTTTAAAGGATTCAAATGAAACTTCAGTCCTTAATTTTTATCAAGACATTGTTTCCAGGTTTGGTACACCTGAATCTATTATTTCAGATAATGCTTTAGCTTTTGTTGGCTTAAGAGTTTCAGATTGGTCAGTGAAAAATAATGTCTATTTGAACACTTCGTCCAATTATTACCCTCAAGGTAATGGACAAGCTGAATCAACAAACAAAAATCTGATAAAGATCATCAGGAAAACAATTGTAGATAATCAGAGGTCATGGCATGACAAGCTTAAATTAGCCCTTTGGGCTGATAGAATTACACCAAAACGGTCGACAAGTTTTTCACCATATGTTTTGGTTTATGGTAAAGAGGCCAAATTGCCTATATCAATAGAGTTCCCAACTCTGAGTTACATAAAGGAATTGGAATTGCTTGAAGAAGAGCCAATGCAAGTTAGACTTGCTGAGTTAACAGAGTTGGACGAGAACAGGAATGAAGCTTTCAGAAGGCTTCAAATTCATCACTCTCAGATGAAAAAGACATTTGACAGAAAATCAGTTGCACGAATCTTCAATGAAGGTGACTTAGTTTTCAAATGGGATGAGTTGAAAAGCAGGCCTGGCAAACATTCTAAGTTTGACGCCATGTGGGATGGCCCTTATGTTATAACAGAAAAGAAGGAACACAATGCTTTCCAACTCTCAAAGCTGGATGGTGAGGTATTGCCAATCCCTGTTAACGGGATTCATTTGAAGCAGTGTTATTAAGCTTCAGGCTTTCAGCTGTACATAGTAGGATAGATTTCCAGTTTTAGTACGTTTTCAATAAGTGCCTGATGGCACATTTCACTTCAGTTTTTCTGGTTTTCAACAGGTGCAGTTGCTGCACCTGTTTTTCAAATTCTGTCATAAACAGAGTTTCAGTAGTTTCTTTCTGTTTTTGTTGTGCTGAGTTACATTTTCAGAAAATTAAGAGCAGAGAAGGACTCCATGCCCAATGAATATGCTAGGGAACTGGTCTATTGTGTTTAGCAGGCAAACACTCCGCAGAGGTCGCCAATTTGTTACCTATTTTTCACTCTACGCTCAACAGGTAGAGCTGAAAAAGTTTTAGCTTTTGTAGGTACAGGTTTTTTCCAAATTTTGCTGATTAAGTGTTCGTTGAATCATCAATGATGTCATCTTACAAAGGTATCATAAGATTGTTGTGCAAATGTTTAAAACAGAAAATTAAAGAAAATTGCACTTTTATTCATTTCGTGAAAATGCTGAATCTCGCACAAGCCGCGAGAGTAACTGAGATTGTTTCTGACAATCAAAAAATGAATACTAAATCTAAGCACAGGCCACACTGCTGTAAATAGCATGAGCGTAAAAAAGAAAGCAATTCATTATTGCCTGTTACGGTGAATCGCTTCGTTGGTGCTTTTCGCCATCGAGCCTTCAAGCAGTTGCAGCCTCGCTTCATCGCTCCGCATACCTGCAAATCATTAAGGAAATAATGTTAGAGTTGTACTCTAAGCAATAGTGAATTATTTTCTGTCTTACGCCTATGCTACAGACAGAAATGTAATTTGCGTTAAACCGAGCATTCATCAGATGATTGCAAGAAATCAGCAGAAAGTCATAATACAATGGAAGCTTTCAGCTTCTTTTATTTTGCTAACATGTTTGTTTCAGTGTGCAGGAGCAGGTTTTTCATATTCGAATTCATTTCAGCTGATATGTGGAGTAAAACGGGCTCCCACAAGGGTTGAGCCCGGCATATCAGGTTTTCAATTACAGAGCAAGAAAGGGATACAGTTTAGTAATATCAAATGATTAAAACAGTCTAAATCAGCATATTTGAAATGATTGAGCAGTTACAATTTCCAGAAAATCAAAGGAACAGCAAAGTATCATGGCAGTTAACAGAGCATTCAGCATTTTATTTTGATTCTTACATCACCAAGTGCATGCACATTTTACAACGGATTCAAGATATAGTTTAGTTCAGCATTATCAAAGGAATTTCCATGATTGGGCAAAGAGCAATGAGTGGAAGGAGACAGTAAACTCATTCATACATCGAGCTGAGTAAATGGAAGTATTTCATTCATAAGCAGAAGGATTGCTGTCTCAGAAAAAAGTATAATGCCTTGAACTTTTCAGCTAAGTCAAAAATGAAAAATAACAGAGAAAAGTTCAACATTTATTAATTTGTTATGTATGGCTGAGCATGCACAGCAAAAGATGCAATCAAAGTGACAATAGCATGGCATATAGAATAGTATTTTCCAAACAACACAAGTTCCCAGGTGACAGTCAATAGTCATGATCTTGAAGAGTTTTGTTTTCCTTATCAAAGACTTTTCATTAAAATCATAGGGCATCAAGTGATAATCACATAGGAGGAAAAGTTATCAGGAAGAAGCATAGCAATTGTCGGTCTTTATTCTACAAGGAGTTGAGTGGTCACAAGGTCTAGCGAAGAAAACTTCAAAACACAGTCTACTCCAGTTGAGACGGACTGTGAAGACTTTGTAGAGTAGCAGTTTTGAAGTCAGCCCACCTCATGAAGACTTCTATAAGGCAGCCTGTACCGATGCATATGACAGTCCCTAGGTAGGGCTTTCTTTTGAAGATTTTTGCAAAATGATTTAAATGTCATAAGGGGACAGTTATTAAGACTGTCATAGTGGCAGTCTACACAAAGTCACATTCCCAAATGAGTCATAAAGCATCCTAAATCAGAAGGAGGAGTAGCTAGTAACTGTTGCAAGATCTGGTACATGACAGAACAACACACACAATAAGAATGTCTGGGTATGCAAGGGACATTTTGTTTTATTTTTTAAATGAAACAGCAAGTATGAAACAGAATACCCATAGTAGAAACGTTATGAATGCCTTGTGAGGAAAGAAGGCTATAAGGGTATGATATGCAATGCAATAAATTAGGAATACCCAGCATAGTAGCATGTCTTTTACTAAAAAATCCAGAGAAATCAAACCATTTCTTGAAGAGGAGTTTTCAAATACACCCAGTTGAAGTTTCGAGCTGAAGGATACATTTTCCTTGCTTTATAAATTTTTGAAGTTCCAAACACAGAAATACAGAGAACAGATTGTTATTGGCAGTATCCATGATGCTGTGAGGCCGCGGCCTGTTTGAACCATGGTCAAAGTCTTGTCAGAACAGATATGGAGTTATTTCAGTCATAAGTATAAAGGCAACTATTCAGAAAATGAGAGTGCAGAGTGTAGTGCGGCCTGGTAAAGTCATTTCACACACCCAAAAGCTGAGCTTTATTTTCAGTGCCTTCAGGGTTTTAAAATAACAAAAAGAATTCGAAAATGACTCATGGCCGTGGTCAGAAATCTTCAGAAAACTTGCCAAAATACATGGTCGAAGTCCAGAAATTACTAAGGAATCACTATATTAAAGCTTAAGCCGCAGCCAAAAGCAGAGAGATCTGATGCTTATATTCATTCTTAGCTGAAGATTTTTGTTTAAAATTCAATGACAGAGGTATGAAGCTTACCACGTTTTTTTTTTGAGATTTCATCTTTATACTGGCTCTCTTCAGATCATTCTTCCAGCATCGACCTCAATGGAAAGAGATTTTAGCAAAATGGACAGAAGCAAATGACAAAATATCAGAATACTGTCAAATCCGCGCCATAAGTTAACAAAATCTCATGAAAAATGCCCAGAAAGAGCTCGAACCAGTGGCGAAAGGCTTTTGTCTTACCTGTTACGCCAAAATTTGTCAAAAAATCATGGAAATCGACTGTAAATGGCAGAAGTCGAGCTTGAAACCCTACCAGTGGCGGCCAGCTTCTTCCAGAAGCTTCATGTCAAATGCGTGGATGATTATGTTTTTTAGGGTTGATGCTTTTAGGTCGATTTTCCAAGTCAAAAGAATAATTTTAATAATGTGGTCGCCTTTGTATTATGGAAGAAATGATGTGGCCGAATATTTTAAATCATATGGTCGGCCTATTATCATGGAGGAAATAATGTATTTAATATTTGCATTAAAGAATGGTAGCCGACCAAGCTTCAAGTCATATTATAATGTTCACAATTTGCATTATTCAATGGAAAATTAATTTGTTAAATGATATACAATAGATCATTTAATAAATTAATTATTTTAAACATGCAAATTATAAATATTTTAATACGACTTAAAGATGTTATTTCAAGCAAGGTTAACTGAGGGTGTTGTATATTTTTATCATGTGCATGTAATAGAAGTGCAGTTTCAGTTCTTATGGGCGAAGTTGATAAAAACAAGGCAGTTGTGCATGTTTTGAGCCATCTTTTCAGGGAGTTGCAGTTCAGTTGGGATAGTGCATGTATCAGTTATGACTTGGCAGTGAATTTGAGCTTATTTGGACTCATTTTTACTTGAGTTTGGCCACTTTTTCAGGAGATTTTCACTTGTGCTCGGATTTCACATTGTAATTATCATCTTTTCACCTTCTGATGACTTTCAGTTCTTTTTGCATGCCTTTTTGGAAAGGTTTTTGTATATATTGAAAAACTTAACTGTTTTTCATCCTAGTTCTTATTTTCTGCCTTTGCCTTCAGCAAAGAGGATAATTTTGTAACTCAGCTTTCAGATTAATATAGCAGTGTTTTATTACAGGTTAAAAAGTGCGTAATTGCAGAAGATTCCTTTAAATTCAGGACTTTAGAGTTTACCTTCTAGATTTCGAGCATCGTTTTTGTGAAGAATTTGATCGAAGAATTACTGTGTTTCGGTTCTGAAACCTACAATTTTTTCTGTCTTTTTCATATATCTGTATGCAATTTAATTTGAAATCACTGGTTAAACATTGTGCTTATTAATGAGTTAATACTTTTGTTGTGAAAACCCTGTTTTCCTTCAATAGTGCATTAAATCACAAGCCTTTGTTTAAATTATTCAGGTGATTAAATTATTAAATCTGGTTGTGTGGATTTGAGTTTTAAGAAAATTGTGTGAGTCATTACTGCAAAGTCATTATCATTTAGGTGCAATCACCTCTCATAGCTTTAGGAATTCAGTTCAAAGCAAGTTCTTTTTCTCTTTCCCAGCCAAGTCAATTAGTTTTAGGAGTTTTGAATCAGGGAACCAGCCCTCTCTGGAGATTGATTCTCGAAATTAGGCAACCCACAGGCCTGAGAATCATTCCATGTTTCAACAGATTGCTAGGTTTAATTAATCAAGCGTTCGGGTGCAATCTGATTTGATAACAGTTTTTGGCACGCCCGGTGGGACTCTGAATCACTTTTCAGAGCAAAGTTTTATAGTTCAAGCTGCTGTTTGGTATATACTGCAGTTTATTCCAGCCTTTCAGAGGATTATTTTTATATACCTGGCGACTTCGTTTCTCAGTTTTTCGCAGATCAAAGTGTGCACAGCTTATGAGAAAGATTCAAACCCGAAGTTCTTCTTCGTTTGAGTATTTGCAGCTGTCTTCGCCAAAGAGAATAGGGAGGACAGCTAAGAGACAATCTGGTAAATCTACAAGAAAACGATCAGTTTCTCCGATTCGAAGGGCAGAACCAATCGTTTATACATCAAAAAGAAGAGGCAGATCATTAACAAGACAGCCTATTTCTTTCTCAGCTTCACCAAGTTACAGAGTACCGGTTCAGCCTGTACCGATTATTCAAGCAGCAGTTCCAATGGCAGCTAGAGCACATGCTTTTGTTCCGTTTGACGGGGGCAGCCCGTTAGACTTAGCTTTGCATGATGATATACCAGTAGCAGCACTGAAAAGTTTGCCCTTCTTTAGTGGTGAGGATCAGACTACGCCAGTTGAGCACATTAGAGACGTAGCCTCATTATGTGGAGTTCACCATGTGACTTAAGAGAACGTGGCTTTAAGATTGTTAGCAGCATCATTTAAAGGTAAAGCATCTCAATGGTTTCGTGGCTTACCAGTTCGTAGCGTCCCAACATGGGATGACTTAGGAGACAAGCTGACGAAACAATTTTCAGACAAGTCCGATCATTTATCTCTAGTTGAACAAATGACGACTATTAAGAGAGCGCCACAAGAACAAATGATGGACTTTAATTTCAGATTCCAAAGGACATGGGATCGAATTCCAGCCACGGTAAGGCCTACTCCTGATCATGCTTTTCTGTATTTTCTTAGATCATTGCACAGTGATATTGCCTTAATGATACAGTCAATGGGTGGGTTAACCTTACCAGCAGCATATGACATTGCCATTAGAGCTGAAAATTGCCTCATACAAGCTGGTAAACTTGCCCCAAGACCTCCTATGCCAATTTTCCCTGAAGTACAGCCATACATGCCCATCCATGTACCTCCAATAGCCGCTATACCTGCTGTTCCAGCCTTAGGTTTCCAAGCAGCAGTACAAAATAATGTTGTTCCAGCAAATTCTGATTTGCAAGGTCTAAAAGATACCCAACAGCAGTTAATGAATGACCAACAGCAAATGGCCAAGTTACTTCAAACTGTGAGTAACAATTTAGTAAGTCTTAAAAATCAGCAAGGTCAAAATTTCAGGCCTAATCAATCATCCTTTCAAGCAAATAGGCCTGCCTATCAAGCTGATTACCAGGGACAAAAGAGAAATTTTAACTTTAGGCCTAATCAGCCATTTAACCCAGCTGCTGCTAGCTCTTCAAAAGAGCTGATACCAATACAGAATAATTTAGCGCAGGATTATGTTTGGTGTTATCCCTGCAATCAGCCTCATAATCAGGCTACTTGCATGAACGGGGTGATTAATCAAGCACTCATGGTGCAAAATAGTTATGCTGCTCCTGAACAAACAAATAAGGAGGATAGTGATCAACAGAATGAACAGAAACAGCAAACTGACCTTGACGTTGCCATGATGAACTGGCAAGGAAGTGAGTTTTGCGGAGTTAATCACATGCAAGGTCAAAATCAGTCAGCCGCTTCTATTGCAGCCAATACGAGGGCCAAAAAGAGAGCATTTGACCTTAGACAGCAAGCTGTCCCTGATAAACAACAAGTAGAAAAAGACAAACAGCCTGCTGTTCACCAGAAAAATCCAGATTTTATAGCCCAACAGGGGCAAGTTCAGCCTTCAAAAGATCAGAATGTTCATATTTTGACGAGACAGCAAGCTGAATCATCAAAGGAGCAACCCAAAATTAGGTTTCAGCCTCAAGCAGCTCAAGTGGACGCTGCTGTTCAAAAAGTACAGCCGAAGGTTGGTGGTTCTTCTTTCAACATCGTTGAGCATATGAAAAAAACAACTGTTGGCATCACTATGATAGATGCATTACGTTTGCCTGGACAAAAAGAAAGCTTGCAGGAAGCATTGGCTAAAATATCAATTTCTGACAAAGTGAATACAGAACAGCCAAGTGTTCTTGCAAACAGTTCAGATCAAAAGCAAGTACAGCCAGTTAAAGAGGTAAAACCACTTCCTTTTTATGTCAGTTTAATAATTGGTGAGAATATAGTGCATAACTGCATGATCGACAGTGGAGCAAGCAGCTCAATCATGCCCAAGCAGCTGGTAGACAAGTTAGGTCTTGAGTATGAACCTTTGTCAAAAGGGGTAGTTCAATTAGACGGTACAGCTATTAAGTCTGTAGGAGTTATCAAAAATCTGCCCCTTACTTTGCATGCATGTCCAAATTTTCAAATACCACAGGACATTTATGTTATTGATCTCCCACCTTACTTTGCCATCTGCTTGTCTAGAGATTTCACTGCAAAGTTAGGTGGTTATTTGTCATCGGACTGGTCTCACATGTTTTTCAGAACCAGATACGGTACCAGAGTTACCATTAAATCAGAACCATTAGCTAAAGACCATATTGAACCTTATGTTCCGAACCCCATAAACGCAAACCTAGCTTTCCATGATCAGGAGGAGCAATCCGTGACTCTCGACCCCACTGTACCTATAGAAGGCATACCAGACATAAATCTAGATGAGTGGGCAGCCGAGAATCACGAGATTGATCCGTTCAATCTCATAGACGAAGTAGGTTTGGGCGTTTATATGATTCGAGAACCTGATGCAGTTATTCCAAATCTGGTTAAGGAAGAAAAACAGCAAGTACAGCAGTTTGAACAGCTTTGGAAGCTTTATTTTGACGGTTCTAGGAGTAAAATTGGTGCTGGTGGAGGTGCTGTTCTGATTTCACCTGAAGGAGACAGGTATTATTCAGCGTTTAGATTTGCTTTCAGCTGTTCTAACAATGTTGTTGAATATGAAGCATTAATACATGGCTTAGAATGGGCTAGAAAAAAGAAGATAAAGTGCTTGCAGGTGTTTGGCGATTCAGAATTAATAGCAAATCAAGTCAGAAATCTGAACTTAACAAAGAATGATTTGCTGAAATTATACAAACATCGTGTTTGGGGCCTAATTGAGGAGTTTGATGCATTTAATCTGCAATCAGTGCCCAGACTGCAGAATAAGCAAGCTGATAAACTTGCTGCTCTAGGGTCACAGTATGATATCCCAGCTGAAATTCACAATGTGGAGGTACAGCAGTACGTGAAGGTAGTTGTTAGACCTTCGGTACCTGATAATAACATAAGTTGGCAAATTTTTGATAGTGATGAACAAATATGTCATTTTCTGATGGAGGAGGCTGAGTTTTCTGCTGGAAACCAGCGTAAGTTTGATCAGCAATATGGTGATCAAATCATGCAGTTAAAGTCTAATAAACTGCCAAAAGGGTTGGTGACTCTTGAATCAATTTTCAACACTGATGACCAGGTTAGGAAAGACAAATCTGGTATTTCAGTGAAACAAGAACATTATGAACAGATAGAAATATTCAAGGACAAGCTTCTTAAACTTGGAAAGATCTGCACAAAGGAGGAGCAGCAAGCATTCATCTTACTTTGCCAAGAATTCAGCGACGTATTCGCTTGGCAATATGGAGATTTGAAGGGTTTTAATCCCGAGTTAGCTCAGCACACAATTGAGCTCGAGCCAAATGCAAAACCGGTGAGACAGAAGCAGAGGCCTCTGAACCCGAAGTTAGAACAACTGATGAAAACAGAATTAAATAAGTTGATCGAAGGTAGCATAATATTTCCAATCAAGCACACTTCATGGGTGTCAAATTTGGTGCCTGTCAGGAAGAAGAGTGGAGAGATAAGGTTGTGCGTTGATTTTCGTGATCTGAACAGAGCTTCACTCAAAGATCACTACCCGCTACCTTCAATGGAACAAATATTGCAAGTTGTTTCAGGATCAGAAAGGTTTTCATTACTGGATGGGTATTCGGGTTATAATCAAATCTTGGTGAAGGAGGAGGATCAGTATAAGACAGCTTTTACCACCAAGTGGGGTACGATGGCTTACAGAAAGATGCCATTTGGACTGTCAAATGTCGGAGCTACCTTTCAGAGAGCAATGGATATGGCTCTCCAAGGTTTGATTAACAAATTTGTTCTTGTTTACCTGGATGATGTTACTGTTTTCTCACGTAATGTTGATGATCATTTCAGTCAACTTAGACAGATTTTTGAGAGGTGCAGAGAATATGGAATCTCGTTAAATCCAAAGAAGAGTATTTTTGTTGTACATGAAGGTAAGTTTTTGGGTTATATCGTTTCAAAGGATGGCATTTCTATTGACCCAGAACGTATTGCAGCCA
Source organism: Sequoia sempervirens (assembly GCA_007258455.2). Classification (NCBI taxonomy): domain Eukaryota; kingdom Viridiplantae; phylum Streptophyta; class Pinopsida; order Cupressales; family Cupressaceae; genus Sequoia; species Sequoia sempervirens. Next base: position 1,807 of record VDFB02317808.1, on the reverse strand, counting down.
TACTGGCTTTACCACTGCCCGCTCACAAAAAGGGTTTGCAGAGTTTCCTGGGAAGAATTAACTTTGTAAGGAGGTTCATTCCAAATGTTGCAGCCTTGTTACAGCCATTGACAGCCATGCTGAAGAAAAATATTCAATTCAGCTGGTCAAAAGAAGGAAAGAGCAGTTTTGAACAGATTAAGGAGGCACTTGCAGCAGCCCCTACTCTTATAAATCCTGATTTTGAAAAAGATTTCATATTGTACGCATTCGGAGGAGTGGATACCATCTCCGCAATGCTCTGTCAGCAAAATAATGAAGGTATGGAACAGCCCATAGCTTTTTTCAGTCAAGTTTTGCATGACTATGAAACAAGATATTCATTCGTTGAGAAACATGTACTTGCCGTAGTAAGAAGTCTGAAGAAATTCAGACATATGCTGTCCAATAATAAGATAAATCTGCTGGTAGCTCACCCAACAGTCAAGGAATTTCTGCTGAATAAAGACATTAATGACAAGCGAGCAGGCTGGATAACCAAAGTTATGGAGTATGACATCAGCATAAAAGTTACCAAGCTTGTTCGAGGTAAAGGACTGTGCGAATAGCTTGCAGAAAATGAAGAAAACAGCAGTAAAGAAGTTGCTGCAGTTCTAAAAAATGAAGATGAATCTGCTGTATCTGATGTTTCAGCTAGTTGGATCCATCAAATGATCCATTACTTGTATACTGGAGATTGCCCAGAAGGTATGGATAAATCTAAACGAAGATATTATAGATTGCAGGCAATTCCTTATGCAGTGATAGATAACGTTTTATATAAAAAAGATTTCAATGGAATATTCCTCAGATGTATTTACCCAGATCAAGTTGAAAGAATTCTGGAGGAATTTCATGATGGACCTGCTGGAGGTCACTTTGCACCTCGTACTACAGTTTTGAAGATTATGAGGGCAGGCTATTATTGGCCAAATCTTTTCAAGGATGCACATATTTACGTCAGAAAATGTACTAAATGTTCACTTTTTGCAGGAAAACAGAAGTTAGCAGCCCTGCCCCTGAGTCCAATTCAGGTTGAGCAGCCATTCGGAAAGTGGGGACTTGACTTTATCGGTCCTATTAACCCACCATCAAGTGCAGGTCACAAGTGGATCTTAACAGCAACAGATTACTTCACAAAATGGACAGAAGCAGTTGCTTTAAAGGATTCAAATGAAACTTCAGTCCTTAATTTTTATCAAGACATTGTTTCCAGGTTTGGTACACCTGAATCTATTATTTCAGATAATGCTTTAGCTTTTGTTGGCTTAAGAGTTTCAGATTGGTCAGTGAAAAATAATGTCTATTTGAACACTTCATCCAATTATTACCCTCAAGGTAATGGACAAGCTGAATCAACAAACAAAAATCTGATAAAGATCATCAGGAAAACAATTGTAGATAATCAGAGGTCATGGCATGACAAGCTTAAATTAGCCCTTTGGGCTGATAGAATTACACCAAAACGGTCGACAAGTTTTTCACCATATGTTTTGGTTTATGGTAAGGAGGCCAAATTGCCTATATCAATAGAGTTCCCAACTCTAAGTTACATAAAGGAATTGGAATTGCTTGAAGAAGAGCCAATGCAAGTTAGACTTGCTGAGTTAACAGAGTTGGACGAGAACAGGAAAGAAGCTTTCAGAAGGCTTCAAATTCATCACTCTCAGATGAAAAAGACATTTGACAGAAAATCAGTTGCACGAATCTTCAATGAAGGTGACTTAGTTTTCAAATGGGATGAGTTGAAAAGCAGGCCTGGCAAACATTCTAAGTTTGACGCCATGTG